>JAZHYW010068444.1:0-31325 GCA_037355805.1 Ixodes ricinus
ATTTTGCAAGTTGGGCGGAAAACTACTGCTTGCATCTTTGGCTCTACACCAACTGCGGGCAACGCTCCTCTTCTTTTTTGTGAACACTTGTTAGCTTCGTGGGATTCTTGTTCCGACATTTTGTCGTCGGTGGCAAAGGTCGTTAACTTTCCTTTTTTTTTGTTTGAACATTTGTTCGTTGAGGTTTCTTGTACTGCTACCTGGTCGGCGGCCTTTGGTTGCTTAGTTTTTTGTTTGTTTGTATGTTACTACATTAAGGTCTGCCAAATCTTCCGCGGTCTCGCGGTCCTCTACCATCTCGATTTCTTCCGAAGAGATGGTTTTGGGCACATTTACCGCTTCTCTCATTGCACCTCTTCCGCGAGGTTTCTTTCTGTTGTGGTTCTGTTCTTTTTTGAAAGTTTGAAAGGATTCCCAATCTGTTTTGCGGAATTTCTTCATTATGCACTGAAGTTCCTCTTCGTTTTAAATAAAGTAGTCGAAATTTTTTTTTCACTCTAAGCCAGTTTGTGATTGCTTCCTTATTCACGGGGAAACTTTCAAATAAGTGTCGCTTACTCTTTGTATAAATACGTTGCTGCCATAGTTTTTGATTTGCTCCGGTCTTCCGGTTTGGACTGGAATGCCACTGACCGAAGCTTCAAGCATCCTTCGATCTTCCTGCGATGGTAGTGTTTTTGCACTGCTGGCACCAGGCCGATAGATATCTCGTCGTTAGCAGCGGATACGGGGTGCGGTGGTCCCAGTGGAATGGTTGGGCTAGTTCCAGGGGAGCCATCCACGCGGGGAACAGACTCGCGGGTATGCGAGCTGTGGCGTAAGAGGTAATACCCCGCTATGTGCAGTTGTGTGTGATGCCACAAATGAACAGGTGGACACTTGTGGTACTATTGTGAGCAGGGAAGGGTTGTTGTAAGCCCAGAGAACAGATGGTTTCTGTCAGCGAGGGCCGGAAAAGCTTGCGAGGAATACAGCAGAAACCGGGAACGCTGGCACGAGACAGCGGGTGTCGGAAACGCTTGCGGGTAATGCAGCGGCCACCGGAAACGCAGGTGCAAGGTTCATTAAAGAGATCAGTTCCTATCTGTTGGGAAAAACAGCTTGTTGCTCAAGTACATCCCAGAGATGAACGAACACGAGGGAGACCCATCCCCTTCAAAATCGTCGTTCCGCGGAAGCTGCGGCGGAAGGCTTATGAGGCATTTTCATGGCTCGGCCTTGGCAGGCCACGGGAACGGCAAGAAGACTTACGAAACGTTATGCCGTGGGTGGGAATGAAGAGGGAGGTAGTCCGCTATGCCGCAGCTGTCCAGCGTGCCAAGTGGCGAAGCCCCGGGGAGGAAGCCTTCCGGCCGGATGCAACCTGTCATCAGTCAGCGCCCTTGGGAGACGGTTGCGTGCGGCATCATCGGACCACTGCACCGAAGTCCATGCGGAAACCAGTACCTGCTAGTCATCACGGACCATTTTTCAAAGTGCGTCGGAGTTTTCACACTCAGAAAGCTTCTGTCTGCTAGACTCTGGGAACAAATGTTTGAGACCTTTTGCCGCTACGGCTTCCGTGCTTCTCTGATCACGAATAACGCGTCGGTTTGCACAAGTAAGGACTTTGTGGACTCGTGCCGGTCACTCAATATCCAGCATAAGCGAACAACGCTTTACCCCCACAGGTGAATATCACCTAGTGGGTGAACCGCAATCTGAAGGCGATGCGGGTGACACCGGTAAGCAAAAGTATGGTGAATCGAACATCTCCGAGTTGGGGTTTGCGACTCCAACGGCGGTGATCGGTGATCACTGATCCCGTCAGCACTCGCTTAGCGCAAAGTCAGCGGCTATGCTTGTAGCGCTCCGCTGCATCTGTGGACAGGCCTTTACGGTCAAGTGATCATGCCAGGGTCCGCAAAACGCACGCAAAAAATAAATAATAAGCCATTGGTAGAACTGGCGTTTCGCTCGATACGATTGAATATGAGGTCTTTGTGCCGCATAACAAAATCAGCAACCATGGTGCCAAAAAGAATAGAGCATGACGCGCGGTTTGCAAGCTAGAGAACGCACTCAAAATAAAACACGTTCCGAAGCCGCAGTTAATGAATACACCATAAACAGAAGCACTTCGACATACCTTAATCGAGTTCCCTTGACTTGTGACTTCAGAAAAAGATCAAGTGCAGTGCTTCAGCACCGCGAATCCAAACCGAATCCCGCCATGACCGGAGACGACCACAAGGCGACCAGCCTCCGACGGAGGCTGTATTTCGTCTTTGAACTTACTAAAAACAGGTTCTGTACAAACAAAGACCCTCTCCCATTTTCCCGACGGACCCCATCTGCCCTAACTGCCCAACCGAGTGGAACTCCCGCCGCAAGGGCAGTCCAAGCCAGTCCAGATTGGCGGGTTCTCCGACCACTCACCGGCGGACCCGTCTGCCACCGGGCCGGGAGAGCCTATGCTCAGACACTTTCGTCGCCGTCCCTAATGGACGTTGACCTGGAATCTTTCTTGGCGACGTCGGGGTCTGAGGACTGAAGGGAGGGGGGGGGGCGCTTTGTCATTACACGCCGGCGCCCGAGAGGACGAGCTTTCAGCATCCTCGGTGGCTGGTTGACTCTCGTCATGGCCAGCTGGTGGCGACGGCGGATGTCCGTGGCCTCCTTCCAAGAAGCCTTACCCCCAGGGCCTGTACGAGTGTGGGAAGACAGACGGGACCCCGACGTCGTGGAGTAAAGCACCCGTCGGCTTGGTGCCCAGGAACAATGGGTGGGTGGAGAATTCAGCGGTGTTCGAAAACGGCTACGTGACCACGGAGAAGAAAGTGAGCGCGATTCAAACTGGTCAGTACTCGATCGGCAGTTTTCGGGCGGAAAGAAAATATATTTCGAGCCGCAAAGTGTGTTCTGGGTAGACGGGGTCTTATATATCATGTAAAAACATAAACCTTGGCAAGCATAAATCAGTGTCCCATTAAGATGGCCAAACCCTTTCAGTTTAAACGGCTCTGCTCTATGGAATACACCGTTTAGAAACGACAATCTAGGTTGCGCTTCAAAGACGGGAGTCCAGAGCCCTATACAAAGAGAATTGGGTCAATGGGAGGATCCGGCGGGAGCCGGGGTGGAGCAGCTGAAGCGGCGCCACAGCCAGCGCTGCGTATTCCCCCTGTGATGATACTGCGAAAAAAACATACCTGAGACGACTTTGAAGATGCCGCGTACCGCGGCGCAGGTGTTGTTTTGTTGTTGTTTCTGGATAAGGCTGAAAGTACATGAATGGACAATTGTAAGATATTGATGTAAATATGGAGTTTCATGGTGCTGAGTGCGTTTAGTGAGCCAGAAAAGGCGAGAATGGTAAAGATATGTTTCCTGAAATATAAGGCAAAACTGCGAACGTGGGGTGCGCGTTCGGTGTTAGGGTCGAAATTTTCACAAAGCCGTCCACGGTTTTGACCTTTCACTCGGTCATGCCGTGCGGCTGCAATCCAAAGAAAGATGGAGCGCATTCTGAATGTCGCCATGACAACGTCACGTGCGTTGCCTATCAGTTACGAGGGTCGCAAACTTCAACTCTAGCTTGCTGAAATGAAAAACTTGAATACATGGTATTTCAAGGTAGACATCAACAAGTAATGGCGGAACCTCCTGTGGCCGGGATAGCTTCCGGTTGACCAGCTTCTTGTGTATGTTTCAAAAGCAAGAATGTGCAGCGCGCCTTCTAAGATTTCTCTCGGCGGAAAATCGGAAAAGGTATGTCAAAAACCGGACGGAAAATAGATCGTTGTGAGTTTCTAGACCATACGGCGCTAAGAAAAAGCACCGCCTCTCGCTTTATTTGGCCTCCGTGGCGAAAGTTACGTGGCACTACCTGACGGCCCAGTGAAAACTTGTGCACACGTGAGACATCCAACGAAGCTAGACGCCCGCGCACACGTCCACGAATCAACCGAGGCATGCAATTGTTTCGTGTCTTCCGTGCACGGGAGGGCATGTGTGAGAACAGCCTCGCTTCGTCAACTGCGCTTCGTCGCCATGAGTGTTCGGGCTGGCCAAAGCGAAACTACGCTACGCCTGTCGGACGTAGTGGAAGGAGGGTGCGAATGATTGTGCCACTCGTGCTCGATCGTGCCCGGGAAAAAACGAGCGGTGCGTTTTCGACGACGAATAGAGATATCGCGACTGTGACAACATCGACCTGCCGCAGCGATCCCGTAAATGATATTCACGTGGATACAGGTGCAGACGCGGACGTCAAAAGGCAATTTTAGATTCTAGAACCCAGGCGCTAAGGTAAGAAAACTAGTTTCGCGTCCGACCTGTTACAATCACGCGACACTCCTGGGGACATATCGCATTGTTTCGGCAGACACGCACACGACGTACGGACACACTTAAGCGCTGTTGTGTTTGATGACGTGGGTGAGTAATAAAATCGAAAGGATGGTACCCATGCTGTTTCACGTGTGTCTTTAAGCGTGTCACGAACAGAGGTTTTACTGCATGCTGAATAGAAAACTTCGAAAATTGACGTGTCTGAAATTATAATGGAAGCGAACCCCAAGTTCGGTTCCATGCGAAAATATCCATCCAGTTATGAAGTCCTCCGCTGACACAAACTCTCAAAGTTGACTTTTTATTTTCATTTCTTTTTAGTTTTTTGTTGTTAGTTTTTGTTGAAGTTTATTCAGGACTCTCACATAAACCGTCTGTTCACAAGCTCGCATGCACACGAAAATTACCGTCTGGAAGTAATTCTGCTTTAAGATTAGAAAAATAAAAATAACGATAAAAACTATTATTTCATCTGTTAAATATTTTACACACTACCAAGTTGGTCTGTGTTATAAAAACCTGCCTTCAGGCTAAAATACTAGTTTTAACTTGGCGTACAATAACTAATATTTCTATTCATTTTTATTTGCATAAGCACTCAAGTGTAATTCGTCCGCTGGCCGGAAGAGTCGGATGTGTGCGTATTTGATTTAAAAAATAAGCGATCCTAGCGTGAAGCGTAAAATTGACGCTAGCGTGACAGAGACTGTTCGCGCTCAAAGGCCGCGGCTCGCTGCATCATTTATTTCTCCGAAATCTGCTACAACAAAGTTGCCCGTACAATTAATTGCAAAACATTATAGCACTCCAAGAAGCCAGTGGAAGCGGAAAACGTAGCAAAAGACCGATCTAATTGCGTAACACACGAAACGCAGTGGTGATGTTGCCCTTCAAAAGCATGCAAACAATAGAGAGTTTTAGAATAGCGTAAAGACCCTTGCGTCAGCACTGCGTACAACGCACGCAAGCTGTCGACGGAACGTTACGGAGCGCGTTAAACGCGCACTTTTAGTATAGCGGAAGGCAAACGCATACGTAAAGACTTGCAGCGCCATCTTGATGTGCTCCTGCGAACTGCTTCATACAATCCAAGGCGGGTATTCGGTCAAGTCAATCCAACACCGCGAATCTCCTCGCTTTGTAACGAAGTGCGTGAATCTCTTTCCAGTTGCCTGTTGTGAACGTGTTTTACCTTTTTTTGTTTTAGGACTGTGCGACCAGCGGTTCGATCTATGGTTCGCTCCAGTGTGTTGTGGGATCCCTACTACCTTATGTTGGCCTCGTCATTTGCTTGGAAGTATGCAAGCAATAGGTCGCACCGCTCGCGTACCGACCGCACGGTAAACGCCTTTTGGGTTCGACGGCGTCGCCAACGTTCTTGGCTATCGACACCCATCTTTGTGGACGCTCGAAAGGGTTCGTAGCGTTGATTTCTTTGAGGAGGTTGTGGGTCGCCTGTCAATACCGCCCGATCAGGCCGAGTTCCACTCGCTCCGAGGAAGTCACATGGGGAAGCGCTACCATTGGGAAAAAGGTTTAATTTGTACTTAAGTTCAGAGTCCGATGAAGAGGAGGGCCAAGGCTGTCTAGTGGTCCGGGTCTTCTGTTGGAGGCCTTGCTCGGCACCGGCTCTTTCGTCTGTCTCCAGCTCCGAACTCCGCGTGTCCTCGCTCTCCACGAGCCTCGTTCTTTTTCCCTTCTTCTTCTTTCTTTTTTTCCACAAGGTTGAGGTCATCTTCAATGGTGAAGCGAACCGGTACAACGCGCGTAGCACTTCCACTGGTTTGCCTAACCGCCGACATTTTTCAAACTGGAGTAGTCTCGCGCTCTCCCGTGCGTGACGAGAGCAACAAGAATGGCACGCAGGGGACCGCTACGTACGCTCGCAAAAATCGATAGCGAGCGTACGTACGCATAGCTCGCAGCAGTGCGTACGTATGGTGCATGCGCAGTGTGGAGAACGCAGCGTTAACGCTAACGTAGGGGGCTTGCGTTTGCTCCCATACACAATACTAAAACTTGCTAATAACCGAATCGAAAGTGTTCTCGACTCCCTGTCAGAGCGGCCAGAAGTGGCCCGAATACCATGTATACATCCTTAACTAAAAAGTGTGATTGGAAGATATGAGTTAAGCCCATTGCCTCCGCTAGGGGAATATTCGTGGTTAGTCGTTGGTCAGAAGAGCTGTCAATCATCGCGGCCAAGGTCATTGGAGCGATTTCGCCCAATGACGTGCCCTTGTTGGCCATATTCTTGCCATTTAATGACCGAACTCGATACATATACGGCTTTGTAGGGAGCCGAACTGAAGCGAGTAAAGTTGGGTACTCCCCCCATGGGAGTTCCACAACAGAGGTAATTTAGTAAAGTTGCTTTGACTGCATAGCCACAGAACGTTGTCCAAACGCATGTGGGCAGAAACTCTTGAAGTTCCCAAGAAACTCTTCAAGTCCGCAAGACATACATGGGTTTCTGTCGCCACCAATACCAACGAGAAAATCAAACGCTTTTGCACATTGGCTTTGTGATTCTTAAAGGTTGAGTACGTTCTTGTGAGTTGAAACAAAATATCGTTTATATTTTGTAAGGTTTTTATTTGGCAGGCATTTTGAAATGGCTCCTACAGGTGTGGGGCTCAAAAGAAAGCCTATGTAACTAGAATGAACACACAAAATAAGAATACATTTGACTCATCGTTTCAGATTCAGATAATCAGGCGCATTAAAACACACATACGCAAAAGAACAACACATATACATTGTCAGCATAAACAACCATCAGTCACTTAATTATACTGCATTGTGTGAATCATGAGAGGCGTGCGCATTAATAAATGCCGGGAACGAAATGACACTTAGAAAGTTAGGCCGCCGACACCTTCATCAAATCGTGGCTGAAAACAATATCATAATGGAGGGTGTTCTAACGAGATATAAAACGTGGGAAACTAATACCTGGAGATGTTAGCTTGAATACTGGCACATAGAATACTGATGGTGGTGTCCAGTTTGCCAAGAAAATTATGGAGTTAAAGAGAAACTTGCATCGCTACACAGCTTGTTTTAAACAAAAATGTAGAGACAAACATTTTGATAGAGCAAACATTTTACGCATTTAAAGTAATTTTACATTGCTTGCTGGGATCAATGAAGGCGAGGAATCCAGTTTCTTCTACGTTCCATAAATAAAACGAAAAGTTCTTTCCTGTACGATATAAAGTTACGATAATAATCCTTAGAGAAGGGGAACAAAGGAGAAAAAGGACAAGCACAGATCTTCAAGCACAGCTAGGTGACTGGTCGCGCGACTGAAAAGTCCGCCTGGTCCTGGCATCAAACCAGGGACTTCTTATTTTCCACTGGAATTGGAGAGGTCCCTGGTTCGATGCCAGGACCAGAGGGAGTTTTTCAGTCGCGCACCAGTCACGTAGCTGTGTTTTGATATGTGTGTTTGTCTTTTGCCCCCTTGTTCACCTTCTTCAGTGATTATCATCGTTAAATTTGCCAGTTTGTGAGTTAGGAATTCTGTATAATGAACCCAATGCATTTATTCTGAAAAAATGACGCCTATGCATTTTATGATGACTTAGTATTTAAATCTGGCAGCTACCAATTTTAAGTGCATAATTAGTATCAATATGTTTATCTACTGGTTTAAATACAATCGCTTTCGTTTTAGCAGTACTTATTTCAAGGCCATTTTTTTCTGACCATAAAAGAAACTTCTCCAAGATAGCATTACCTTTAATTATCAGTTCATCAATATTCGTCGCAGTAATGAAAATATTAGAATCATCTCATCTGCATACATTATAAAACGTGAGTGTTGACAGATGTTGACCATATAATTAATATACAGATTAAACACCAGTGGGTCAAGTATACTGCCCTGTGGGACACTTCAATAGTTACAACAAAGAACTTTAACATGGATAAACAAATATGTTCTGCAGAAGGCTAAACGATTACAACTACAATGTTTGTTGTGGGAAAATACCCGTACACGGTGGCCACCTTTTTGTTTAAATGTCAAAGGGCTCGAGGTAAAGTTGATTATAGTGAAGAGAACAGAGCGCCGACACTATCTTTGTGTTAACTTTGTTATGCACACTCCTGGTCACGAAAAAGAAAATATTGTAGTTTGGAGGTATTGCTTCTGCAATAGGGGAGAGTGAACACAGACGTACTTGGTACCAAGATATTTCGCTTATATCTCAAAAGGTGGGTAATGTCGTCGAATGATCACAAATCAAAAACCTTATAATTTGGAGCTAAGGCAATCACCCACAGTAAATGCAACGCGATCCTTAGCTTTTTGAGTGCTTGATTGGTTTAGTTGTGATATCAGACATACGAGGACGACGTGCGCCTTGAAAAGGCTCTTTCGGCGCTGCTCAATTTGTTCAGGCGGATCGTAGTCTTAAGTGTGAGATGGAGTATGAAACACATGCATCTAGATTATACCTTCCACAAGACCCACAGGGACAGCAGGCGGTGCTCAAAACGTACTTTCATTAAAATGACAAGTTGACCGAATTGCGACACCCGAAAACTTGCGATAGACTCTCAAGGAAACCCACCTACATAAAAATTGCCGAAAGACTGCGAAAAACCCTCAGAATGTCATTTGTCCATTACGGACTTCCAGTTGAACAGCAGGTTGGCCCACTGTAGATGCCTGAACACTTGCCTCAGGTTGTCAACGTTGACGTAGTAGTCGAGGGTCTGGATGTCCACTTTGTCCAGGACATTAAACACGACGGACGCCACCCAACGAAAAAGCAGATCTGGCCACCACTTCAGCTCTCGCTGAGACACTGTTGTGGACGCGTAGCGCGCCATGGTGGCAAAGTAGTCGTCTAGATGAACGGTGATCATGTTGTAGCATAACACGGCATGTTCGAGGTCGGGCGCGTGTCGAGGCGAGTGCTCGGAGACGTGGGTCTTGATGACAAGCAGCATATTGTTGCCCTCGTGAAGAAAAGCTTTGAGCCGCTTGTGCAAGCTGTTGGGACAGTTTTGGCAATCCGCCCTGAAGGACACGAGTTCGTCGCTGTACTCGCTCGTATCTCGGCTTTCCATTGGGAGGTCTAAACGTTTCGTGGTTTTTGAGGCACTGGGCTGGGCGTCGTTGCTGAGATCCTCTTTTTTGTTGTCTTCAACGTTTTGGTCTTTTTGTCTTGGATTAGATGAATTGGATTGATCGTGTCGGACATTTTCTTTATATTGGATGAACAGAGTCCACGCTCTGCTCTATACTCTGTTTCATACTTAGTGTACAACGCTGTCAAAGCTGCTAGGGCGAGCACTGGTTTTGATCTCGGTGATCATTTGCACGCGTTCTCGCGCGAATGAAACAATAGATGAAACCACGCGCCCGCGCCAGTAGCTTTGACAGCGCTGTGTACTAAGTATGAAACGGAGTATAGACAAAAGAAACTACATCTTCACTACTTCTTGCTCTGACGCCGCTGTGGAGGCGGCCTAGGCAGCGACCACCCGAGTCGGAGTTACATCATAGAACTGTTTAATTTTCGAAGCAGGAAAAAGAAGAAAGCAAATAAGCAAAGATTACGGCGCGCGCAGCAGAGCGCGCGCTCTTGGCGCGTGCCGTTCGGCAGTGCCGCAGGTGTTCGGGATACGCTGCCACAGATGGCTATGCTTCGTTTCAGCTTGGGTCCAGACGCAGCCGATGCTACAAGCACGAGCGTGTGGCCCTGAACAGTGCCTGTACTGCACGAGCGCGCGTGCTTGGCAGGGACTGCCGTAGGCCCAGACGCTCGCGCTTGTAGCATCGGCTGCGTCTGGACCCAAGCTGAAACGAAGTATAGCATAGAAGGAACAACACGAAGGAGCAAAGAAAGTTAGATCAAAACTGAACTGAACCATAGCCTCCTCTATACTAACAAAGCCTGGCAAATCGCCACGAGAAGCGGCCGCCGAAATAGAAAAGGTAGAGCGGCAGACAACGGATGAGAGGAGAGCCACGTGACTGGCGCCCCGCTGCGGCGAGACGCCGAAACACACTTCTCCCGAGCGATGGAATGTCCGTTTGTGCACCTCGCGTTCCTCGCGCTACCGCTTCTTTTCTCGTCGGGTTTGAAAACCATGTTTCGGGTCCTCACCGCCGCCAAGCTGTGCGCTGACATCCATGTTCCCCGAGAAATGCTCTCCGCTACCAGATCCTCGCGCTCCAAACCTGCGACCGGGCACTCTGTGGCTCCGTCGTTGAACTGCCAGGCTTTGTGTGTGTAGAGGAGGCTATGCCTGAACATAGCATTTCCCCCTCCATTTTTTGAGGGTAAAAACAAGAGACAAAGAAAGAGATAGGGAGAGAAAGAGTGAGATCAGTGAGAACATCGCAAAGAAAGTCAAATTCGAGCAAAAGGAACAAAATACACAAATCGTCGCTCTGCATTGTTACATCAGCTCCGTAACCCCTAACTCCATCAAATTATCATTTTCTTTAACAGAAACAATCCCAACAAACAAGATACAAAGCTTTCAAAATAAAAATTAGGTCTTCCATCAAATTACAAGTTCATGACCACAAGACATTATGCGCCAGTTTACAACAGGAAAGGGCATGTTTAGTACTCTTTAAAGAGAAACACGCACATAGTTCACAATGAGTCATAAAACGAAAAAGAGAATAGTCCAACCAGTCTTTCGAGCACCAAAGTCTCCATACCGCACTGGAGGTCGAATGTTACGCTCTGAGCGCCTTACAAGCACCTGCCCAGGACACTGACCAGTTAAAGTCCCCCTTCCTGGTGGTGTGTCCGGGGCGGGTCTGCACTCAGTCGTCCGCAATCGAGGCAGCTGCTGCATGGTCGAACTTGACTATTGTGGCTGCCAAGTATTATGCCTGTGGTACGTGTCCCCTGGAGTAGCAGCGTGGCTTTCGGGCTGGCCACTTTGAACAGCAGCCGGTGTCCCCTGTTGAAGGCTTCGTTGACTTGGCTTGGAAGCAGCTGCGAATTTCGAGGCATTCCACACTCTACCATCTCCCAGCTAGAATGTCCACCAACCAACCCGCTTCATGATACGCAGAGGTAGCCCGAAGGCCGACTCCCCCTTGGCTACCTTTCCTGGTTTATTCACTCTAACCCAGTCGCCGATCCTGAATCTGGGGGTATTCGCCGCTCGACGCCGGTCGTTGTACTCCTTCTGTGTGCTGCTGCCTCTGCTGCACTCGCTGTCGCAGCCGTTGCAGCTTCTCGAAGGGGTTTTGCCAGAACTGCGCCGACGACAGCCCCACGATGTTAAGCCGGGTGCGAGGCTTCCGTCCATGCAGCAGGAGAGCAGGAGAAACTCAAGTCGTGGCATGGGGCGTGCATCAATATATCATCAGGTAGTCTACTAGCGATGACCGGATGCTGCCTCGCTCAAGGGTGGCGCACTGTAGAAAACCGATCAGGGTGCGGTTGAAACGTTCCACCTGCCCGTTAGACTGGGGTTGTAGATGGAAACCAGCAGATGCTTTATACCGCGCGCTTTAAGGACTCTCAAATTCGCCTGAAACGAACTTCGGCCCACTGTCGCTCACCACGCTGTCAGGGCACCATTCTCTGGCAAAGATGGCTCGCAGAAAGTCCGTGATCCTCCCCGTGGTGACGTTTGGGCATAACTGTACCTCGGGCCACTTTGAAAAGTAGTCCACCAGCGTGATGACGTAGCGACACGCGGGCTCCGTTCGCTCAAAAGGGCCCACGACATCGATGCCCACCTTTGACCAAGGCCGCTCTGGCAAGGGCACTGGCTGGAGAAGGGTCGGTGACGTCTTGGCACTGTCGTCTGAGGTGTTGCAGATCTTGCAGTCGCTGACTGCACTACGCACTTCCGCGTTCATGCAGGGCCACCAATAGAGCTCGCGAAGGCTTGCTTGAGTCTTCACAATCCCGTTGTGGCCCTCTTGTGCTCTGGCGACAAGAGCGGATTGCATAGTCGTGGGGAGGACGAATTGCTCTCCGCGCAGCAGGGGACCGTCGTTGAAGGAAAGCGCATCCTTCAAGTCGCAGAAAATGGCCACATCAGCGGAGAGGGCGATAACCGGTAGCCACGTAGAGTGTGTTGAAGGCGTCACCAAGGGCACTTGTGCTCGGACCTCGCTCAAGCTGCTACAGCATCAGATAATGGGGGGCATGAACACCGTGACGTTGCTCTGACAACAGCAGCAACAGAACCCGCCCAGCATGCTACCACACCCGAGACAGCACTGACGCTGCAGCCCCTCCTCCGGTTGACTCGCATCCTGCTATGGCTGCTCCAAGCCAAGCCACACCTCAAGCAGTGGGTGCTCCTTACACTCCACCACCAAGGAGAAGCACGAGGACAAGAAAGCCTGTGGTGCGTTATTCCCCACGAAGACCTGCAGGACGTTGGTTAGCGCTTGTTTATGGGGAAGGGGTGTGATGGCAGCTAGGTGGCTTCCTGAATGTATTCATCATTATCATCATCATATCACTCATGCTGATGCATCATGGGCATTATATATAGAACATGCTTCCCAAGAATAAAGACGTTTTTGCCGAGAACGATGTGAAGTGCGTTTCTCTGCGTTTCGGTTTAACGAACGTTACGGTCACCAGCAACCCGGACATTCAGTTCTGCTCTTGGGTACAGCAACTCGAACAATGTGAATTGGTATCCCTTTTTTAAATGATTCATGATTTCGTTCGTGAATAAAGTGCTAGGTGGCTAAAGCGCACGAGTGAGTACTGAAAATCATAAGGCACTCGGCGGACAAAACGGACTTGACTTCCAGCGCTCCACCCTGTATCACTAGACACATTTCTAATTTATGTTTCCAGGTGTCGCCATCTCTGAGGCTGGGCCTGACGATAGTTCCTAGCATGATCAGAGGCTGCCCAACTTTTGATTGAACGGGGCTCGCTGTCCAAACTTCTGCGCCCATGAGAGAAGAGTGCAACACCCACACGGACAAAAGCAACGACGGAGTTTCACGGTGTATAGATAACGAAGATCATATTACACAGTGCGGCAAAATTAAAGTTCTCAGTCTCTCTCGCCTGGATGAAGATTTTCTCATTAGTCCCAGGAATCGACTTTCGTGAGCCCATCGAAAATTGGCAGTTCTCGACGCGCCGTTATTAGAACCAATCTCGACGGAGCAAATGTTCTGCAAATAAGATGAATGGTTCAAAGAACTTTTGAGATTATTTCTCCCCGACAAAGCCTTTGTTTGTATCGGCACGTAACTCGTTCCTTTTCCCTTTATTTTCTGCCAAATTAGAACATAGAACACCAAAGACAAAAAAAAAATAAAGATTTAAACGGAAGGCTTTCTGATTAAGGAAGTAAAAATAGTGAAACTTTTTTTGCCATATCCCGTGACTTCTTTATTATTATTTTTTCGGAAACCAGGTGGATGAATTTCATCCTTCTTTAGTGACCTCACGCAAATATAGGACAAAAAGAAATATAAAAAACACTCTTCTACAGTTTGCGTCTATTTCTTTCTCGTTTCACCCGAAAATCTAAAAATAGCCTTTCAATTTTGCGTCAGCTAACGGAAGTGAAATATTTTATAGCGGTCGAAGTAACATCCGTAGCGATTCTCCTGTGCTGAGCGTCATGAAGTAGAAGGACACTTTGCGAAACGGAAAAGGTAAAAATATATGTTCCTACTTCCGTAAAAGTTTGTCGCCATCGATTAATAAAAAGAGCGAGAGCACGGGCGACGAGCTAATTAGACCTGGGCACTGCAAATTATAATTACAGCGGTGCTGTTAGGGCTAGTTTCCCCTGTATCGTGTCCATTAGCAAACAAATGATGACACGAAACTCTGGACAGCTACCGCCATTTATGAGAGACGGTGGCAACCAGACAACCGGCTTGCCGGTTCTCTGGTTGCCGCTGTCGCTCATAGATGGCGGTAGCTGTCCAGCCTTTCCATTGTGGCTTGCCGACTTGCGGCCGGCCATTGCTTCATTCCCACCATAGTACAGCTTCGATGGTCTTCTTTTAAACCAGAGTAGAAAGGCTGAAGTTTTATATTTTTTTTTATTTAGAAATCAACTTAACTCCATGACTTCAAGCCTCCGCGGTGGCGATGCTGTCGGCATTGCGCAGCCCAGACTTGTCTTGTCAAGCAAACTGATTTGTGCGCACGCGCAGTCCCCTCACCCAGTTTGGGCAATGGAAAGCCTGTTTTTATACAGCCTTTTTGTGTACCTTATACAAACTAAATATATATCTTGTTCATCGAAACAAAGGTCTCTTACCAGAGTTCATCTGGTAATTGAACATTAAGTCAAGTCAATCGAACTAAAAGATATGGGGACGTCATGACTGATTTTAAGTTCTTTCTATGAACCTTGCAAAACTAGGAAGTTGCATACCTCGAAGAAGATACGAAGCGCTATAGACCTTTTCTGTATACTCTTGTCCCCAGCCATCTAATAGGCGTATCCGGTATGGGCGACGAAAAAATACTAAAACGTTTTAGCCTATAACTAGTAAAAAAATAAGGGGAGGCAAAACGATAATGTGTGACGGTTACGCTTATATCCGAAGTCTCTTCTACTCGCGTGGCGACGGCAAAACAATGTTTTCGCCCATACTGGAAGTGACGACAATTCAAGATGGCGGCGCCCTTGAAGAAAACGTCTATAAAAGTGGAAAAATCGTGTTTCTGACGGACAGATTTGTACGGAGAAAGTCGGTCAACGTACACTCTCCGACAACACCCATTTGATGACGCAGTTTCAGCGGCTATGCGGGATTCTTTTGGATCAGACCGACAATTCTGGAAGTGAGGAAATAAGCGAACCTTCGTTCTATTCTTTATGTAACGATAAATTGCCTTAGGACAAAGTGTACTTAGCACCACCGCATAAATATCCTGAGCGAATGGGCCTTTGAAATTGTGGGAGACCGTACGCTTCTTATAAGCAATACGAGTGCTCTGGTTGCTCAAAAATTAGAAAGATAATTCGACACGTGTCAGCGAGTGTGTGGCGAAGAAACGAAGTCGCTCATCGACCCGAGAACTGCAGTATTTATTCCGGTTATTGGGGACAGAATCGTCTATGTGCCAAATGCAAAAAGAAATAAAAAATTGCTGCAGCGTTTGTTTTTCTTTTTGAAAGTAACCACTTAAAATTTACGACAGAAAAAAAAAACGGTTTTTCGTTTGTCGACCGAAGAAAAAAGAAATTCATATTTGTTTAAACAACGGCCGGCTGACTGAAACAAAGCAACAAAAACAACAACAACAGTACATTAGATTTTTTAAACTTCCACGATCCTTACGAAAGAAGCAAAAATTCACGGGAGCGCGTCTTTACGCATTTTTTAAGGCGTGAGGGAGTGGAGGTTGCAATGGGCAGGAAGTGGCGTCCGCTTACTCCATATATGGAGAGAATTGTAACGGAAGTAGGCGTGGCCACGGAATATCCCCTCCGTATCCCGGCCAATAGGAAAACTCAGTTAATGGACGCTGCCATTAAAATACGGGGAAAACAACGGCGTTACCACGGCTCTGTGCACCCTACTCAAATGACGGCGATCACAGAATCGGAGTTGAACTGGTGAGATTCTTAGCCCAGCACTTGCCTGGCCAGCAAGAGGAAGGCGTGAGGCTGACGCTCGTAAACACATGCGCCCAAAAGCGTCGTGTAGAGGGAGTCGTCATAGCGCCGACGCACAGACGCTGGGGACGCCGGGTTGAGAAGGCCTTAGAAGCACCGCTTCCAGCACGCGTTCGTTGCCTTCTCTCGCGCTGCGACTGCGTGTGCGCGTCGAAACTTCTTTGAGTGCGTCGATCGTTTCGAAAGCCAGCTCTGGAAATGGGCAGACAAAGAAGACCACATGAACAGAGCGGACATAGACTAAGCCTAACGAAGTCGATCCGAGCCGACCGAGCGGCGAGCAGACGACGAGAGCAACGTCGGTGCGCGAGGCTGTCTGGGATTGAGTTTTCCTTTTCCGGCGTCGCTGATCACGTCGTAACGTTACTAGATGACCTCAGTAGTGGAACTCCTCTCGGAAGGGGTACCCCACATCACTCACTTCTGTCCGCCTCCCATCGTTTGAAGCGCCATCTAGATTTCCGCTTCATAGCTGTGTGTTTCATAGAGTACGCTGCAAACAGCGTCTATGAGCAGTTCCGTAACTGAGCTAATCTAATAACGTTAGCACGTCGTCATGCCAGGTCCTGATATATTTAAACGTCTCTACTTAAAAAACAAAACAGATAAGGACAACAAAATATTTATGTTCATACCGACACAAATTCTAATATAAATTATGCGAAGAACATAACACAAAGACCTCCTTGTGTTTTATGTCCTTCCCATTATTAATATTATCCTTTCCAGCACGCTCTCCACTCCAAGGACAGATATTCGTCGCGAGTTATTCACCGTCAATTTGAAAAGTGCCGAATTTTAGTATATATAGCTTCTATATTTACGCGTAAATCGGTGCTGAAAAAACCCGACCGTGTGCTTATTGCGGAGTCTGACACGCTTTTCGTGGTGACACACTTTCCGCTTTCCGCGCACTTTCTACGGGTCGCTTTCTCAATCAACCCTTTCTCGATTGCAGGGTCGAAGCGCTGGCTGACTTTTCTGTGCCAGCAACACGGGGCCAGCGCGGGCCCAAGATTGAACAGGAGCGCCGCGTAAGCGGTCGGCAGGTACTCGTGTTCCATCAGTGGGAATATGTAAGTACCTCAGCCGAACGTTGACGCAGGGCTCGTGTTCACTTTGTGCACCGGCCGCGCTGGCCCTTCGTAGGTGACGTAAAAAATATTCAAGCTGAGGCCTTGTTATTTAGCAGGTGTTGACTCAATCCGCCCATGATGGACCTGGTGCGAAAGAAAATTGCGATTATATAATCCCCCCTTTTCCGATTATTTTTGCACCTCGTGTTAAACCTGTTTACGCTTTGTCTTCTTCTCTGAGTGTCATAAAAAAAGTTCCTGGGCATTACGCTTTTTGAATTGAACGGGAGGCGTATAATACCCTCCTTTTCCACCTCAAGTATTTTTGCCTCGTTGTGTTCAAGCCGTTAGAGATACGAGCGTTCAAATCTCTTCACATTGTTATTTCCTTTTTTTTTTTGAAGCAATAAAAAAGAAGAAGAAAGAGTCAGCCGCTTCGATACCCCGAGGTACCGGTCCGAAAGAAACAGGATTTGGAATCTCAAGTGCGAATGAAGTTGTTTACGGAGCGAAAACGGCATATCGCATCCGCTCCATAAGAACCTACCCCAGATTCTCGCAGGCTTAGATCTCAGCGAAACCTCTGCCTTATTCTGTATCTATATTTCTTTCAATAACCAACAAAAGGAGCACAAAAGATGCCTCCTCTACTCTGAAATTCGACCTAACCTGGCAAAGGGCGAACGCTATATACGTCAGAACGAGGCACGTGACAATTCGTACCTTCGGAGTGTATTCTCTCCGCCTGCGAAGAGCTGTTGCGTACTTGACTTGGCTTTGGTTGGTTCGGAGGGGGCGTAGCGTTTGTCATTTGCCAAGTCATGCCAAAACAAAGTATTATTCGTGGCGAAAACCACTTCAGGGGGCGCCACTGAGCAGCACGTGAATGTCACGTGATACCCGGGATGCTGAGTTTGTTTCCATCGCTAGCGCTACGGCGCGTTCGCTTGCCTTCGGACGCGGTGCGGTGGTTCGTTGTTGTTCTGTTGCAAGTGACACAGCATACCCGATGTGAAAAAAAAGGGTGTAAGTTTCCACCTATATCCAAGAGAACAACAACTGGGGAAGAAGAGATGAGATTAAAACCGCGCAAAAAGGTGCGGGCGAGCGCGATATGGTATGCTCGAACCACTTAGCAGATGCTGTCACGTGGAATCGTCTAGTATTTTGTAGGATGCTCTGCTTTTCTTCGCGAGTGTCTCCTTCCTCTGTCGTCCTCCGTAGAAATTTCAACGGTGTGACTCGGCGCCAACGATAATCCGATAATACCACTTTTCTTTTCTCCCTCAACTGAATTTCTTTCTCCGTGTCGTCCGTGTCACCTGTCGCGTTGCAAAATTGAAAGAAGAAATAGCCTTTTCGTTGTCCAAAATGAAAGCACCTCCTGTGTCTAACAAATCAGTTCGTGAGAATCGCACATTCGAGCAAGTCTTGCCTTTTAAAAGGTGCAGTAGCTGCGACTCACTGTTGTGTTCGTGTAGGGGTCATTGGGAGTTCTTTTTTGTTTTTCGTGCATTAAAATGTGGGCTTTTCAACTTTTTGCTCAATGCTACAACAGTGAATTAGGTTTTCTAGATGGCTTATGGTCAGCAAGGCAAAATTCAATGTAACGTCCGCTGAATACTGACTGTGATCCTATAGGGCTTGGTTGTGTTTAACTGACAGTAATTATAACTGGACCGAAAAATTCTTTCTTCACTCGCAGATGATATATAAAAACATTCCTCGTCTCCTCTTTTTTAATTATATTGTCATTATGGTTATGACATATCATCTTCATCAGTGCAATACCTCAAATGGTTGTCTTTCAAATGTTAGCGGTCGATAAAATATATTTACGTTTAAATGACAATTTACTTAACCAATTTACTCGTTGATAAAGATTATTTGACGTGACGATATTCACTAAAAAGCTTGCCTATGCTTTTTTTTTTTTACAGCTCACCTCTTAGCCCTTACAAGAATTACCAACGAGTTTCAATCGAGTTTCTACTGTATTCTTATAGAGTACACTAGAACCTCAATTGAAACTCATTGATAATTTTTGTAAGGGAGGCGCCCGTTTCCGGCTTGAGCGGCGTCGGCGTCGACAAACCGCGCGTTGCATTATGCGACGTTTCACCGCTAAAGTTAGCGGGAAAATTTTTCCGCTAAATTGAGCGGAAAAACGTTTCCGCCAAAACAAAGAAAATATTTCCCCGTTAAATTTTGCGGGTTAAGTTTCCCCTCTAAATTTAGCGGGGAAATTGATATCACGTGACCTCAACACCAATTCAGTTTCTCCGCTAAATTTAGCACGGAAAATGAAGCCACGACTTCAGTGTCACGTAACCCATGAACAAATTCAGCGGCAGGAGGGGAGGAGGAGGAGAGGAGCAGGGGAGAGGAGGAGGAGGGAGAGAAAAAGGAGGAGGGGGAAGGTACGGAAGGAGAGGAGAGGAATACCCTCCCCTCCACACACTCCCCTCCTTCTCCTCAGGAGCTGCTCTCGAATTTCGCATTACAAAGAATTGTAAACAGCTTTCATTTTTTTTAGAACGCAGCTGTTAGGCGTTCGTTTCCGGGTTGATCGGCGTCGCCGTCGCCGTTGCCATCGCCGTTGCCGTCGCCATGGGCGTAACCGCGCGTTGCATTATGAAACATTTCCCATAATAATATCACACGTGACGTCACGTGTGACGTCACGAGGGTTACCCTGGTGGGGGTTACGAGGGTTACCCTCACAAGGATTACCAGGGTCACCCTCATGGGGGTAACGAGGGTTACCCTCACGAGGGTTACCCTCACGAGGATAATGTCACGACGTTACCCTAGCGACGTCACACGTGACGTCCCGTGTGATATCAGCATAGGAAACACGTGACGTATGACGTCGCGTGTGGCGTCACGCGCGTCTAACATTGCCAATCTTCCTGCTAAATTTAGCGGGAAAATTTTTCCGCTAAATATAGCAGAAAACATTTCCCGGTAAATCTACCCTCATGACATCACGTGTGACGACACGTGTGACGTCGCACGTGACTGCTCGAGGATAAAATCTTTACGCTAAATATAGCAGAAAAGCTTCCCCGCTAAATTTAGCGGGGAAGGAAGAGGGGCATGCCCTCCCCTCCGTACCCTCCCCTCCTCCTCCACAAGCGCTACGCTCTAATTCTGCGTTACAGAGAATTGTAAACGTCTTTAATTTTGCTCTGCTTTTAATTGTGTGCGATGTTATGTTTTCGTTGTTTCTTGAAGTTCAAGTTAGGCTTTTAAATTGTGTACCTATAGAGAATTCAACATTTATTGTTGCATTAAGTCTGCAAAAACGGAGAGTGATACTTTAGATGCTGGGACGGAGCATTCACTTCAGTGTAATTACCAAAAGGTAAACGTGGTGCCGTTACTGATTTTATTAAACTTGGTAAAGTGCAGGATGTATTTTCAAGCAAATCTGTGCAAGACTGCTCTTTTTTAAAGGTGCAACCACTGGGATAGAGAACTAGTAACTTTATCTCAAGGGAGGAAACCAGAACAACCATGATACCACTAATTGTTCCCTAACGAAGGCCGTCGTAGAATTCTTCTCAAACTGGAAAGGAAAGTCTTAGAAACATATGCGAATCTGAAGCATTAGTGAGCTCAAAAGGAACATCTTTGCCGTGCTTTACCCCCTCCCCCCCCCCGCCAAAAAAAAAAAGAAGCACTTTTACACATGCATTTTAGCTAGCAGAATTGAAGCCTGAGATCAAAACCTGTCAGGCGCAAAATTTGTAATCGTCTGCGACAAATAAAACAAATTAATAAAGGTATTATAGAAAACGTGGACAAAACGAAAAGTAACTAGCGAGACAGCGAGGCTGAACGAAGACCGATTTAGCTGTGAGAAGTGGCGTCTGTCCGCTTTCAAAGCTGTGTCGCCATTCGCTAGATGGCGACACAGAAACTCTCGCCGCGAATGGAAGCATGAGAATGGCTGGGCGGCGTCTAGCTTTTCAGGCTCTTAGCGCCCTGAGCAAGCTAAGGCTCTTTGCGAAACGTTTGCCAACACTCAAAGACTTCCAGCAGGTTGCTTTGTTCCAGCTTGAAGTTTTTCCTATCAGCCTCAACTACCTTTGTGTGCTTTTTGGTTATCTTTTGGTTGGGCTTCTTGACTCTTCATTACGATTATAAACTTCTCACTTACGTGATTTTTTTTTTTGTGTCGCTCGCTTCTAACAGGCATTGGGAAAGTTTTAACATTAAGGTTAGGACACTTTGGTATTCCGTTTGGTTCCTTGTCTAAAAATATGTGTGTTCGGTTTTTTTTTTTTTTGGGGGGGGGGGAGGGGTTGGTTGTCTCTGATTTTTTGTAGTAGTGTTGCTTTAAAGGAATTTGTTTTCCTTTGAGTCATGAGTGGCTGAAATGGTAAGTCAAATTTCGGGTCGCACTATTTTACTCTGAATAAGGCATATATATATCCCCGCTAATCATAGAATGCAACGTGAAATACGCCAAGTAATCAAAAATGGTTAATAATAGCGTTATTTTTTCTTCAGTGGTTTCGATTTTGCTTTTGTAAGTCGGTATCTCGGGATGACGTCGCAGAAGGCGATCACGTGGGCTCAAAACATTATGACGCCGTGAGGTTTACGTCGTCTGCTCTCAGTGTATATTTACAGTACCTTGAGATTTTTTTACGTTTCTTCCTTAGTTATAATGATACTATACACATTATTAAAAAAAAAACGAAACAAATATTTGATTTCTACAGATTTTGGTAAGAAGATTGGTGCTGGAACGCAATATACGCAGCCCTCCAGTCTGAGCTACAAGGAGGTTGGTGCTGCAGCAGTGCGTAGTTTGTTTTTGTAGCAAATGTGGTGGTCAGCCCCGTTTCTTTTTTTACAAAAAGCTAGTAGTATTTACTAGGCAAAAGCTAGTAACTGCTTGTCACGTATGCTATTAGGTACATAGTAACCGTAGGTAGTAACGGTCAAGCTAGTCGCGGTTACTAGGTCAAGAAGCTGATAACTTTTATTGACCAACCTGGTATCTATAAGAGCCCGGTGGTTTTTGTCAACGTCAAGTTCAAGATTAGCAAAAAAATGTATTGTCGCTAGATAGATTTTTTTCCACGCTGCTTACATGCACATCTGCACACGTATAGTGCATTTAACAGAAACAAGGAATTATAACACAAATGACAGACGCACTCGCCAGACACGCGACGACACGCTAACCCAATAGCAGCCTCCAATGGCTACCCATGCGTCATTTATACTGAGCATTCCAAAGAAGTCGGTTGGTCAGTGACCGCCTCGTCCGTGAAGTAAGTACCAAATATGGTGCTGCTTGCGCACCAATATTGCTTTCCATTATCGTATCTGAACATTCCAAGGAATGTATCTCTTACTAAAAAGTAACCGCACACACGGTAATTATTTGCGGCAGTCTATAAAACAGTCTTTCCATAGGTCCCAGTAGCCATGTTCTCGTTTTCCCGCATAACAGCTACAGTTGCTACCTGTCGCGCGTTTGAGGTTCTACAAACAGGATGTTCACCATTACATCTGAACATTAATTGTACGAGTGTTCTAAAATCTATCTCTTACAACGGCCTGTGTCTCATGAACTTACCCTCAGCTCTGCCAATCATCTATGTTTGTTATATGACAAAAAAAAAACACAACAACATTGAATTTATACTTATGTTTTTAAATTGTATTCCTTGTTCAGGCGTGCAACATTAATGAATTTCGTTCATAACTTACGGTGACTTGTACGGTTTTCACCTTTATTATTTGGTTGTTAAAATGCAAGTATGCATATAAAATACAAAATATGACCGGCAGAATGCTTCCCACATAACCGCACAGTAGAAGAGTTTTAGTAGATTGTTTCGAAGACTGATAAAGTTACCCGATACTCTGCCGCCGCCTTTGCACATGCATCATAACGTTGTCAGGTATTATTATCGCGGGTATCGGAGGTACCGGAACGACCTACTAAAACTCTTTATTAATAGCTTAGGCTTTTCAGTAGGCAACAGTTCAGACCAAAAACTTCCATCGGTGAAAAAGCTTAATGACCCAATGTTTGTTTGAATGTTTTGACAATTTGTTTTTCCTTAGATAGCCAACAAAGAAAGACGTATGAGAGCATAACGTTACATAGGCATGTTAGCACCGTCGAGCTTTTTTGACCTAACGGGAGCGTTGTAATTGATCGGAAGTCTTTTTCCCATCTAGAAATTATAATTCGCGCGCCGATATTTTTGTTGGCGTCAGTTTGATGATGAGATATTTTACAGATTCGACCAGCTAAAGTAGAATCGGAAAAAAAAATTAAGAGAAAAACCCAACTAACAACAAACCGTACACGCCCCATTATACCTATTCTTGAAGTCTGAAAGCGATAGAAAGAATGATTCTTTCTTTTAAAATGAAATCGACGACTATAAGTGAAAATTTTGCGTTAGGTTAGAATGAGAATAAAATAATAAAAGTTCCTCAAAAGTTTGTTTTAAATGGTCGCTGCCTTCGTAGGATCTATGGGGCGGCAGATGGTGGTGCCATTTAAAACCATCGAAGCAAAATCGTTCTTTGGTAGGAAATCGGAAATATAAAATGTGAATGACGATCAAAACGCCCGCGGTTGAACCGACGCCTCCTATTGGCTGAGCACTTCCATACATTTACAAAGTGCTATATATAATTATAATTATAATTTAAAAAAGAAATTAATTTCTGCAGCCTTCCGTGCATCAAATTGAAATATAATCTTGATATTCGGGATCCTGGAGGCCAAATGAAGACGATTTAGGTGCTTTTCCTCCAATACAGAACCGCTTCAGTTTCCCTTGAAGACTCCGTAAGAACAAAATTGTACGTATTAAAAGTGCCTTAAATGACGGTCACACTGCCAACACATCATACAAAAGACAGTTTGGAGACGCCAGGGAGTTTGAGGAAAGCGTTTTGTACATCCGATAAGCTGCGATGGACCCTCCGGTGTGAACTGCGTATATGAGAGTGTGCGCAGTCACTGTGAAAACGTCAGTGTTTTGACGTTTTAATTTTACGCAATGATGTGGTTAATTCGCAGTCACTGCATCTCGTCATCTTATGATAATTCAGTTTCATGAAATCATTTATCTTCAAGGAATACCTACACCACTCGGAATACTGCTTCTTACAAATTCTTCCATTTAACGTCAAATATTCTACGCTGCAGTACTTTTCCCGAATAATAAAATCAGCGTCGAGCTTACATTATGAGCGCAGCGGCAATTGAGCTATTAAACACGCTTGTGTTACTAAAAACACGCAGCTGCGGCGATCGATCTTCGTGCGTTACCTTCCCTTCGACTCGCGCCCGCAATGGCCTTCCTTTGCGACGTCACGAGGAGAGCGCTACGGCCTTGTCATCTAGGAAGTGTTGACCGGAGCGAGAAGGAGAGAACCAAGTAGGCCTCTCCTCATTCTCAACTGTTCCAGAAGAAGTGTGACGTCGAAACCCTCGCTTGATCGCGCCCTTCTTTTTAAAAAAATACGGCCTATCCGTTTGAGATATCTATGTATGAGTGCTGTTTTGGAGTTCGTAGCGTCCCGTTCAACACTTCTGCGGCTTTATTTTGCGAAGTCCAAATTTTCGTTCAGCATCTCTTTAACGATATTGCATTAGAACATCAATATTGCAACACCCGGGTTGTAGTATATCGCTAGGGGTAGTGAACGTCTTCAGCCTCCGGCTCGCATGACACTCTCAATCCTTTATACTAATATTAGAAGCGTCATCAGTAAACGATATGGCATTTGCTCAGTAGTTGACTCATCTAACGCTATAGTATTGCTCTTTGTACTGAGACTTGGCTTCCGAATAAGATTCATGACAGTAAAATTTTGCATTGTCACAGAAAGTTCAATATCTATGGGCAAGGTCGGGATGGTAAAACTGGCGGGAGTGCTTTGATCGCTCTCGCTGATCACATTTAGTTTTTTCGTTAAACGCACTGTTACTGAGCTAGCAAACAGTATGAGTTTGCATTTGTTTGAAATGATCGTAAATATATTTTAGGTGTTTCGTCCCTCCTGCTAAGAACAGTTCCTTTGTCTCTGAGCTTCACAAATGTCGTCAACACTGTCACTGCCCGTTTCCCAAACATTCCGCTAATATAGTTGGGCGACTTGAATTATCCTAATCTTATTTTGTCAAACAGCCAACGCCTCAGTACATTTTCCGTGTAATCTAATGACTTTCTAAATTTTGCACTGATTATTTTAGTTTACCTCAAGTTGTAAGGCAACCTACTAGAACTGCTTGACTCTACGGCCACAGTGTTTGATCTTGCGTTGAAACGTCACCCATCTCTACAACTGCCTGGTCTCAGTGATCACGCTTTGCTGCACTTTGTGTTTCAATATTCCTGAATGTCGCTTTCGAGTACCGGTAAAATGCGTCCTCGATTATGCTCGAGCTAATATCATCGCCATTAACAATCAAATGGAAATATTTTAAAGTGATTACATGCGTCACGTTTCTGGGCGTTCTTTTGGTTCTAATTGGGTATTATTTAAAAATGAAGTTGATTTGTTTCCAAGTAATCACTTTCATGTACGAACAACACTGAACTGTACAAAGTCTCAGTGGTTCAATGCGACGCTCAGAAAAATTTCAAATAAAAATGAGTCTATTCCGTGCTGCAAAATTATCAGCCTATCTTAGCGCCGAGCACCGCTATGCAGCATATCACTCTGCTGCTGCTTTAAAAAAAACGTCAATTGCAGGAAGCTAAACCCGTTTTTTCAGCTGCACTTTACCCTCAATGTTGCGCACCAATCCTCGGCAGTTTTGGAATGCAGTAAATCCAATGGAGAGACCTCTTCTACAGCTAAAATATAATGATGGTGATATGTTCGAACCAAATGAATGTGCAAGTGTACTAAACGATGTATTCACACAATCCTTCTCGAGTGTCAACAAATCTTCCTATCTAGATCTGCGCCAATTGAGTATTGGTGCCATGGATGGCATTGACACAGAGTGCGCCGGTATTGTGAAAACCATTGGTAACCTGAAACTATCATCATCATGTAGTGTTGATAACATTAATTCGATGTTTTAAAGAACACTAGAATCTACTCCTTTATAATCCTAGCAAAACGTTTTCAGCTGTCACTCGAGCTTGGCACACGTCCAGAGGATTGGAAGGTCGGGAGGGTGATTCCTATCTATAAAAATTGCGGTAAATCTTGTCCAGTAATTTCCGTCCAAATTCCTAACAAACATTCCTTGCAAAGCTCTAGAACACATAATCTGTTCCCATCTAGTCAGTTTTTTAAATTTACATGGCTTTTTTCACCTGCTCAACAACTTCAGAAAACTGGTTTTACACGAGTCTCAACTACTAACAGTTACACATAATCTCCATGCCTCACTAGATCGTTCATCTCGAGGTTGACTGAATATTCTTAAGTTTTGCCAAAGCATTTGATAAGGTTTCACATTCTTCTTTTACATAAACTTAGTACTCTCAAGATTGATCCCTATATACTCGCTTGGATCAACTCTTCTCTAACTAACCGCTCAGAATTTGTTTCGGTTAATGGCAATGGCTCGCACTCCTCTCACGTGACTTCTTGGTGTCCCCTAAGGTTCAATCCTAGGCCGGCTTTTCTTCCTAATCTTTATTAATGACCGTCCAACCCACCTCTCATCCTCCATTGGTCTGTTCGCCGATGGCTGCGTAAAATTCTCTGAGCTATTGATTCCGATGTTATGTCACTTCAGACTGACCTTAAAAGGGCGATGCAACAATTTTTGTACTTTGCGCCAACACCGCATAGGACGAATTTCTGACGTTAATGACCTATGAAACACGCGTTTGTTTTTCACCATACGCAATAGCAGTCGCAAAAAAAAATCAGATAAAGAAAAACGAGCAGCCTTTACCTCCTTAACTGGCAGAAAGAACAAGCGGCCAGGTGGTCTGAAGCCGATTACATGCCGCCAATGTTGATCAGCCACGCGCCGGAGTTGGCAAAGCACAGGACACGCGCTGCGTTTCAGACATTGTTATGTTTCGCGTATTGTCGCCCTTGCAGCGATTGGACAAGGGCCACTCCCCGAATGCTTGTCGAGCTATTGATTATCACGAGCCCAAATCAACACCTCACGCTATTTTAGAGCTCAGTTTATGAGCCGCATTCGAATATCACCACTGGGGGATATGCGACCCCCAGCTACATCGTCAAGGTCTGCGAAATAGAGATTGAAAGAAAACGCTCGCCTTTGTCCTTGAAATTACATCGCAACAAACGAGTTTCTTGGTCAGTGCCGACGCATGCGAGTATACTTAGGTCTTACTACGGCCAGTAAGCTCGTGCAAAGTGAAAAACATTTCAAGCGAATATTGTTGCACGGCCCTTTTAACAGTGTTTCTTGCTGGTGTGATGGATGGCAAATGAAACTTAACATTGAAACGTCTAAATCCGTGAAAGTATCACGCCAAAATAACATTTGTCCTTCTTACCATATTCAAAGTGTTGTTTTAGATTCTGTATCTTTATAAAATAATTTGGCGTACACATCACTAAAAACCTAACGCGGGTTACTCATATTGAATTTGTAATTAATACTACTAACCGCATGCTTGGCTTCCTCAAAATAAACTTCTCCCTTGCACCGCTCTCCTTAAAACTGTTCCTTTACACATCCTTAGTTCTGCAGCAATTTCGAATACGCAGCCAGTCACTATCTGGGACCCTGCTAAAACTCTTGCATTATTACTAGAAACCTTTCAAAATCGTTCCCATTGTGCCATACTACATAACTATGATGTTACATCAAGCGTGACAGTAATGCAAACGACTTTAGGGCTGCCTGACCTCTCCCTCCGTGAAAGTGTCCCGGCTTTGCTTATTTCATAAGGACAACCACCATAACTCTTTATTACATCAGCATCTCTTAACACTACCATCTTATCTCTCATCAGGTGTTGATCATCGAAATAAAGTATACATCCTCCTTCGTCACTTATCACGTTTTAATCAGTCTTTTATACCCACTACATCTCAGGATTAGAATCGCCTTCTTGCATCTATGGCCGACGTAGTCGAAAGCTCCGAATTTAAAGATGCCATTTGGGGGTTTGTTTTGTGTTCAGATTAAAAGATCCGTGTTACGTTTATCTGCCTCTAAATAGTTTTGCGTATGTAATTAGATGCTTTGTTTTCATAAATACCTGCCTATTTTTCTCCGTATATGTTCTCTACCGATAAAGGCCGAGCATAACATTTCGCTATCTGGATTATGAAACTCGGAGTCTATCTGGATTCTACTTGGATTTCAGGTTTTCAAAATTATTCCTTTCTCTTCAATCTGGGTTTCAGGTTTCCAAAACAGATTTCCAGTTCCATAGCCCTGATGGTGAAAAGTTATACCGGATTTTTCGGTAGGGTTATTTAGGTGCTTTATGTCCATTCCCCTCTGCAATGCCTCCAGGCCATGACGGAGCAAATAAATAAATAACTCAACTAGCTTTTCAAATATTTTGTGAGCAAACCCTTTAGTACAAAGGTTGCAGAGCATGTTGACCCTTCTGAAAAACCCAGCATAATTTTTCACGATCTAGATTAAGGAACTGGAAATTTGTTTCTGGAAACTCGAAATCCAGATTGCGGGAAAAGGAATAATTTCTAAAAAACCTAAAATCCAGATAGAGTCCAAATAAAAACCCGATACATTTCCGGTTCCATAATCCAGATAGCGACAAGTTATACTGGGTTTTTCGGTAGGGAAGAAACATCCAATCGTTGTTTCCATCAAGGTAGACTTCGTGTGTCTAACATTTCTGAGCTTCGAAAAAGGGCACAAGATTATTGAAGATTCCCCGTGACTAAGGGAATCAACATGGCAGTTTGCTACTGATGCGGGATTTCTGTTCTCTGAATCTAGGGAACTTTATTTAATGTTTGAAACAATTATACGCAAGTTTGTTGTTTCTCACCGTGAGTTTTTTTACTACGGCCCCTTGGCTCCTATGACACCATGGCCACTATATATATATATATATATATATATATATGATGTAGCTAAATAATTAGGGTTCATTAGACAGATTGGCACGCAAAAATAATATCGACTTGTTCTATCGAACTTTGAACAATACTGTGTCGGTTCAACACGTGTATTATGTACCAGCTTATTTTAAGTCTTGAAAAAGTTAACCAAAGCTCTGTATAGCCACTTTTACTCCCCTTCCACACAAAGTTTGCGAGAGCGCAAAGCGGCAAAGGTGTGAAACAGTTGCGCGAATTTCCCCAAGGACCCCACGGTCCCACTATTCGTGAAGAGGTTTACGGACGGCACATAGAATTTTAAGAATGGTCAAAGTTGGTCGTTTGAACAGAAGTTGCGCTAGCGCCCTTGTAGTGACGTTGTTTCGTTTTGTCGCAAACGCACCCATTAACATTTATAGCTTGAGAACGCACACTCTTCTCTAGGTTAAATGAGCTGCTCCCATTACTATGCATGTTATGTGACTTCCACTGCGCGTGAAGGGTAGGCCAGCAGTCGGCGAAACCAAGGTTAGTTACTTTTAATACAACGAGATAAAAACAGAATTGAATAATACATGCCGAGTCCAGGAAAAGAAGTAGCGGGAAGCAACGTTGTGCAAACAATTCCCCCGGAAGATTTCTTTCTGGAGCGGAACAGCGCACGTCGTTCTGTAAATTGCATTATACTAACCCGGATTAATTAGGTTTGCACTGCAAGACGTCGAGCGCAACGGCGGAAGAGGCTGCGGACCGAGAAAGGAGGCAGGAGCAGGAAAGCGAAATGTGGAGAAAACATCTGCAATTACCTGCTTGTTCGACCCCAGTTAGCTAGCTGTACGAACAATGCAGGATTAGGGCGCCACTTCCAACCGGGGCAAATAGCGAAGATGGCGGCCCGTCTTTCCTAATAGACCATTCCGGAAATATCTAGCGACCCCACCGTCCGCTCGACGCAAATTGTGACGTTCCATTCTATACACTACGTGAGATAATCCGGGAATCGAAGACGAAGTTGACGTTGGCTTAACATTTTTGTGACTTCAGCACGCGGAGAACGCAGAGGGAAAGCAAACCAAAGTACGTCATGATATGTTTTATGTTCGTTTCTTTTTCCCCTTCGTGTTCTGAACTAACGCGCCTAGAAATTGAAGGAGAGGAGGAGAAGAAAGCGCGCGGTGACGTCAGAACGCCGAGCCCTGATTGGTGGGATTAGTGGGTAGAAAGATCTTAAACTAGCTGGCTTTGTCTACGCTGCAATCATCGAACGCTTTTGAACGCGGAACGCCGGCGGCCGGCGTTTGGCTCTCGCGATCTGACGCGTTCGACGAGTACGGCGGAGAGAAAGGCAGCTAGCTTCAGGTCTACCCCCTAATCGTTCCAATGAGATCTCGGCTTTCTGGCGGAGCCGCGCTCTCGTCTTTTCCTCTCCATCGGTTTCTCGGCGCATATAAGAAGAGATAATCGATCGTATACAACTTCCAGAGATGTGCGAAGTGTTCGAGTCGGTGCGAGGATAAATCGGAACTGTCCCACAATTCCCCTTGCCGCGCTTTGTAATGTGGGATAGCCGCGAGGTTTCCTTGGACTTTCCGGGACGCTCTGTTTCTTTCGCGCTCTTTCGTATCGGCCAAAGAAAGCTGCAGGCGTCTGAAAAAAGATAAATTAGTCACGTGTTAATGCACAGCGCAGTCAGATAAAGTTCTTCTATCCTGGGAAGAGGTGGCGCCATTCATTGTTGTAGAAAGGCTCGAGACGCGTGCCGCGCGTCACTTCTGGGAAGAACATGCATCGTCTGAAATCCAGCTTAGTGCTGCGCTGCGCCTGCCATGATCTTCCCAAGGGCTGCACGTTGCACGTGCCTCGTGCATCGACGCACCTGTGCGCTACTTGTAAAACATAAAGAGGCTTTACAGTCAGAGCGATAGCTGCTGCACGTCACGGCGAAGTCGATGGTCATCGGCGTCGCGTTCACGCACCGTGGGGTGCGTAAGGAAATCCGTTCAAAATAAAATTGATATCTGACCATTTTAACCCGAACGCTTTTGCTCCTTTTTTTTTCCTGAGCGGCAAGTAGCTCTGGCATATTTTTGATCGGTTATTTTTTGTATTTTTTTCCAGAGAGACCGCGCAGTCGGCATTTGGTTGTACCTTTAAGTAATATATATATATATATATATATATATATATATATATATATATATATATATATATATATATATATATATATATATATATATATAGTTGTGCAACGAAGACTCACACCGTAAAGAGTGTTGTGCA
>JAZHYW010068447.1:0-10211 GCA_037355805.1 Ixodes ricinus
TTGCAGTGACAGTGCCGCGCCCCGCGTGTACGACCTTCCTACCCTATGGATCTACGCAAGTTAACATGGTGCCTCGCGTGCAAACTTTGCAACGCCAGGGTTGTGCCGGCGCATGGAACATCCAACCTTCGGATCCACGAATGCAGAAGTCGTTGTCGACACTAACTTTCTGTACCACAAGGTGATGGTCTCCGCGGGCGACAAGTTTTGGTCGTGGAGTACGTTGTGCGTGCTTCTTTGATGTTTGAACGCTTTCAATGCCTGCTTGAACCGAGACGGTGGCGGGAATTTTGCTTTTTGCGCGGTTTGCCCTAAACGGGGGAGAAGATATGCGTCCATGTTGTTCACGTCGCCTATAGACCGTTTTATCGTGGGTAGCGCCATTTTGAGAGCGAGAGAGAAAAGGGGAAAGGGCTACCGGCGCTTTCCTCCTTTCTGATTGTGTAGAAAGAGGGAAAGTCCCGGATGAGAGGCTCGGCCGGTGTTGGGTGTCTGCTGTGCCCCAACTTCGTTCGCGCTTTCTTTTCTGTTTTAAACTCGCAAACTTAATTAGAGCCGTGGTATTGGATGGCGACAGTTCCCCGGTCATCGGGACACCATTGCTGGGTGATAGGGTGCACGAATAGCGACAGAAAGCGTCGAATACTGCCCGAGGACATATATGTAGCTTGCATGGAATCCGGCAAGACGAGTGCGGCTGCAATGTTTTTAAGCTCCCTCGCTTTCCGCATGACTGGAAGTGATGAACCATTCATCAATTTTCGCTTGCAATGGGCCTATTTCAACGTAGCCGTTTTTAGTAATCAACAAGCGATACACGAAACGGGAACCTCAATTAACTTTTGTAAACACCCGGAGCTGCTACAGATCGTTTTGCTGCGCTGCTTTTATATTGCGTTTCCGTGTTCTTATATTTCCTTGTCGATGAACGACAAAGACGTTCTACATGTACTTATATCGAAGCGCAGAAAGCCTCAAAGCAGCCACGAATTATTTTACTATTTGATGCAATATTTTGAGTACTAACCTTCAATTTCTATCACTGACACGTTCGCTGCCGCTGTTCCCCCCGTCCCCGCACTGGCGGATGCCATGACTCGAACAAAGAAACGTGCACACTGGGCTCGAAAACGCAGATCGCAACACACGAGACGTACCCTGCAGCGACTATCCAGCTCTTCAAAGCGCCCGATCAACGGAAACAACCCACCAGCGGCACTCCAAGGAGCGCTTTTGCCGGCTCTCTGGTATCGCGCAGGAGATCGCGATTCAGGAAAACCGATAGAACTACCTTTTCAACAATTTCTAGCCTCACCCGGAGGCGGAAATAAGCCTTCAACTAAGTGTTGTAGATGATAAAATCGAGTCAGTCACCACTGCAAATTATTTTTATTAAGATAAATTCAGTTACAAATATTTACAATCTGAAACAGCAGTTATCACGAGAAAACTGGCACGCACCTTGCGAGCGTACCCCATGTTCATTGGCGGTACAGCGTTCGGTGCGCGCTCCATTCACAAAATGTTCCGAGCACAGTCGAGAGGATGGCGTTGAGGAAACGTGTTTTCGGTTTACGGACGCAATGCACTGCCGCCGAGACCAGGGTCATGTGGAAAGCGATGGAGCTTAAAGACATTGCAGCCGCTCTCGCCTTGCCGGATTCCTTGCAAGCTACATAGGTCCTCGGACAGTATTCGACGCTTTCTGTCGTTATTCGTGCACCCTATGACCGCGCAATGGTGTCCCGATGACCGGGGGACTGTTGCCATCGAAGCCCGTGGCTCTAACTAAGTTTGCGAGTTTAAAACAGAAAAGAAAGCGCGAACGAAGTTGGGGCACAGCAGTCACCCAACACCGGCCGAGCCTCTCATCCGGGACTTTCACTCTTTCTACACAATCAGAAAGGAGGAAAGCGCCGGTAGCCCTTTCCCTTTTCTCTCTCGCCCTCTTTCAGTAAAACGGTCTATAGCCAATCACGGCCGCGTGAGCTATACTCTACCTCACTACTTGGGCGCAGCATTGCCAAAGGCACTGGGGCGAGAGCGTAACCCGAGCAGATAAAAAAGAGGGGAAGGAGGAAATCCCTCTTGCCCGGACCTTTTTTGTGATCGGCACATCGCTTTGCTGTCCCTCGAGATTAGCATGCTACTCAAAATTCGTACAAAAGAGACATGCCTCCCTTTCTCGATTGCAGCTTCTGCAGGTGGTCACTGCAAGAACAAACTATCGCATACAAATGCTAAAACATACTATCCCAAAAATACTTAACCTACTTGAACATAAAGGATAGGCATTCAGTAGCATAGAACCTCAGAGAAAGTCGGAATTTCTCCACAACTGTATCTAAGTATGAACTAAACTTTTGGGGTCTCTCAACTTCTGTCCACAAATAGGTCACTTTTCTGTTTTAGCCGATGATAAAATAGATTATGTTTGAAACGCGCTTTGTTAAATTGTGGCAATCAAAATTTGTGATTTTATTTTTCATTTTCTAGGCGGTCAAGGTCTTGTCAAGCTGTGCCATACAGCTTTTTTCCTTGATCGTTATCATCAACGCACGATAAAATTGAACTCTATATTATTCTTATAATGAACAATTCGCTGAGAACCTTGAATATAATAGCAACACTTGCAGTCAGATTTCTTGCACCAGGAGATTACCACATTTCCGGACCTTTTAAGAAGGCAGCCCCCCCCCCCCCCGCCCTGCCTCTTAAGGGGTTTGCCGGTCTAATTGAAAAGGTGCAAGCGGCTCTGCTATGCTTGGAGCACGGCCAAACCATCTTTTTCTACGGGAATTCATGCTCTTGCTAAGAGCACTGAAAGACCTGAATCAAGTTGAATAGACCGTGTTGAAAAAAGTACAGACGTGTACCGCTTTTGTTCTATACATTCTGAGCAAGAAAGTGTTTACAGCCTTCTTTTGACTGAACTTCGTATACTGCGGATTGAAAAAAACGCTAGTAGGCGATGAACTTTACGACGCAATAGCAGTATCACCGCGATGTATCAACGACTGATTCATAAGGAACAAATTTCAGCAAAATTACCGAAAACCACGGGCGACGTTCAGTGACGCTAGCCGCTGTCAAGCGACTCTCGACACCGCTGGGCCACGTTTCCAGCGACAAACTCAGGAAATTCAGCTGTATGATTATCTCTATTCATCTCCCGATGACGCGGCAGGCCGTAGCAAAACGAGAGTGATGAAGCGGCTATGCACAGGGTAACCGTCAGTCAAGTGCAACCGCAGGCGAAACGACACAGGAAAATTCGAGGGGAAGTGAAGGAAACTCATCTTGCGCGCAAAAAGTTAGGGTGCAAAACAAGCTGGTGAGTGCACTAATCCTTAACCTTATTTCATGGGTCAAGGTGTGAAGTTCAAAGGAAAGAATATTATACAAGAATTAAAGATATTAAAACTTCGAGAGTCGGACTTCTTGTCGATACGGCAGGTCCCTGGCTTGGCGCCTTCATTCTTCCGTGACAATGCGCCGGGGTGACGAAGTTGGGATTGGGGTCTTCATATGGATCCTCCCAGCCCCATTTTGGCCACGTAGGCCAAGAAGAAATTGAGAACGTTGGCCCTAAGTTGTGTGTTGCCTGTTGGGTGCGTCCAATCTTTGAGGCTCGATGATTTTTCGGAGTTTCCGAGGAATCACCGCTTAGTCCTGTTTTCTCCGTCCTCGTAGATCCTGGTAATCCCAAAAGAGATGTTGCAGTCTAGGAATAGACTCTTCGTCCCTTCGTCTGGAGATGTTTTCCCACGGTCAGCCGACCTTGATACCTGCTGCTACATATCCCACTGTGTTCCTGTCTGTCGCACCTCGTACGCAGACGCCCTTCCATGGCGACGTTTACGAAGACATCGACGACTGGATACAAGAGTACGAACTGCATAACCGATGGACACCACAGCAAAGCGTGTAAAACATACACTTTTCAATGGACGTCTTTGGTTCGAAAACCACGAAGCGTCACTCACATTTCGAGAAACGTGCAAAGAGCAGTTACGCCACACCTTTGCGAGCAAGCAGCGTCAGGAACGCGACGAAGAACTATTCCAGGCGAAAGATTCATGGACCGAACAAAAGTGCTTTCAACTCCTTTGAAGACGTCCTCCGAATATTTAACCGCGCGGATCCCCAAGCGCAGGGAGCAAAGATGCTCAAGATCCTCATGCCAGGAGTAAGTGAAAGCATCTTCGGGGCCTTGTGCCACACCCGCGTGTGACCGTCAAGGCATTAGTGACGAAGGCTATAAACATCGAGTGGGCCCTCCAAGCGCAAGCCACCCAATATTAGCGACCGCTTAACGCCGCTGCCACCGCGCTGGCCAGCCTCGACGCCGGTACTGGCCTACCTTCCGGGCATTCAAGAAATGATCCGCGACGTCATCAGAGAGGAGCTTAGCCTTAAGGAAGCTCCGTCGATAACGTACGCCGCGATTACCAGGAGGACAATAGTGGTCGCCCGCCAGTACCCGTTGCCTCCTCGACGCGACGCGCCTGTACCCCAGTACGTTCGACGACAAGAGGAACGCCCCAGTACGTCCGTTAAGAACAGTCGTTGCCAAGGAACACGGACGTCTGGAGAACGTTTAACCGACGCCCGCTCCGCTACCAGTGTGGGGAAGCCGACCACATTTATCTCCGATGCCCCACGGGCCACTTGGGCTGCGTGAGTTCCATCGGAACAACCCGCGCCCTCGGTACGGTGAGCACCCACGAGAAATCGACGAGTATCTTCGCCGTCCATCATCTGCGCCCGCTTCGCCCCGAGGAGCTCGCTCGCCTTCACCATGACGCCCCGCATCACCTCTTTGTAGGACCTGCCGGGAAAGCCTATCTCCTTCCGAGGATAAACGACGCAAGATACCCCAACAACCATCGAAGAACTCCCACTCCACCAACGAGATGCAGCGAAACGACGCACCCGTGAGTATGTCGAATTATCTCAACGTGGTCTTCGACGACACGACGCACGGCGCTCATCGACACCGGAGCAGACTATTCGGTTTTGAGATGGAAGCTCTCCTCGCCGTCCTCGAAAAGTGATAACGCCATGGGATGGTCCACGAATTCGAGCAGCCGGAGGATCACTTTAACACGCAAACAAGGAGGCGCATGGCTCGCGTCGCTCACCCGCGGTAAGTCATGCCTAGTAAAATGTGATGTCTTCAATGGCTGCACGAAGTACGTCATTCTCGGAATGAACTTTCTGTCTGAATACGACGCCGTCATCGACCTCGAAAGCAAACAGGTTGACGGTAGGGAAACCTCTCTAACTTCGGATGACCTCAAAACGACGTCAGCCGCCGTCCGGTTTCTCTCCGACCATGTGAACCCGCCACCGCGGTCTAGTGGTTCTTCTGTCAGTCGAAACAGGTGGAGCCACTTGCGGCAAAGTCTCAGCCTGAGGGCAGCATTCAGGTGCTCCTAAGGGAAATGAATGGGCGTCGCAAGAGAGAAGACGGAACATCAAGACGGACGCGCGGTGGTGCTCGTGATAAACTTTCCACAGGAAACGTCCAGGAACTTAGGTACACAGCAGGAATCACCCACATCTCTGAAGACGTATCACTACCGCCTCCCCAGCGCGTTCCGCCCACGATGCAAGACATCGACCTCGAGGCTCCCAGCCCTCAACATCGGCAGCTGACCGACCTTCTCTCCGAGTTTAACGACTATTCCGCTACGTCGTCGAAGGTGCGCCAACAGCGACCGCGAAGCTATCGCAATGTTACCGACGCCGACGCGCCGCCATTCCACCAGTCGCCTTTTCGAGTCTCCTAAAAGAGAGGGACGCGCTAGTCAAAACGAAAAACGGAACCCTGAATTTCAAGATAAATCTAACGTGCGTTAAGCATTCAGCCCATTCGTCAAACTAAAGTGAATTTTCGTGTAGTCCTCCCCATCTTGACTTTCGGAACTTCCTCTGTGAGAGAAAACACTGTCCTTCAGGCGCAAGCGCACTTGGAAGGCTTTAACGTTCTCTATCACGTGTGTCAATCCTTCCTGTTTTTCGTCTTCTATATTTTGACCCGTTCGAGGTTGTAATGTCTCGCTTTTTTTTCGTGTGAACTACGGGGCTGAGGACGAGGGTGAACCGATATAAAGAAGCATTCGTGTGTTCTGTCGCCGGCTTGTACCTCTAATGTTCATAACACGCATGCACATGGTTAGTGATGCTAAAAGCGCGCGGCATGTTCCACATTTCTTCAAGGGCCATTAACAACCCCAAAGTCCTTATTTCGTAACCTCGAGCGATTCAGGCTGGTGCCACATGACTTAGCAATAGGAAGGCACAAAAACCTTTAGCGCGCCTAACCTCTCAATTTACCCTTCTACCAGGTTTCCTTTTCTCCTGCCTTTGCGATGACCTATCGAGGAGCAGATTGAAAAATCGCGCCCCTAGTGGCTAAGTTAAAAACAACACCCACGGGGAAAGCTACATCCTAAAATATTTGCTTGCGTTTCTGACGGCAGCCCACAGCTGAAGTAGCCAAGCGCTGTGTTCGGCTGGGGCCCATATTGGTACACCCAAACCGACAACTCGCACAGCGTGTCTGCAGCTAAAATATTCAAAGTAAGCAACCAGACTGGGGCGTTGATGAACGCACATTGGAAGTGTCATATGTTTCAGAATATTGCTTTGTAACGTTTACTACTTCAGACGCAGCCAGGTGTAACGCATGCAACAAAATTAGCGGCATGGACCTTCATGCTTGAGAAATTGAGAAAATGGTGGCTTGGTGCTCACTTCTTGCACACGAGCCCCAGCAAAACGCTGACGCAGCACTCGTGGTCAACCTTTAAGGTGCGTGCTTTGTCGAGGCAAACGACGTACAGAATTCAGCCCACACGCCTTCTTCGTTAAATACCGAGCACTGTTAAAATCAAGGAGAAAGAGCCCCCTTTATTCACACCTTTACCTCAATATGGCTAAGAAATTTATATATTTGGCAAGCTATATTTCAGTAAATTAGTGAATGCCATTTGTGATGTGTATTTTTAACAGATTTTGCCATACTAAACTACGCCGTTTCTTTTCAATTTTATTTGAATTCTAGAAAACAGAACTCGGGGGTACAAGAGACAGCAAGCACTGCGTCACCAATCAATTTCAGTTCGGTAACAATAAATTCGCCGTCAAACATTCGGGTTTGTACACGTATTTAAGTTGTGCGGCAGTCGACGATCACTATCAACGTCTGGAGGTGCAGCACGTGCTGTGAGTATTGAGAACCAAGCAGCTGCTCTACAAAGTGCTGTACTGCTTTTCCCATTTCTGTATATTTTGTTTTGTTTTCAGTTCATCCGCATCACCAGTTTGATGAGTTTCAAGGAATTATGTTTTATGTATTGTTTTGTTTATGTATGTTTTGTATTAAGTTTTATCTATGTGTTCTATGTATGTAGCAATGCAGAGATAAACCCTTCTACAATATTGTCTTAAAAAATGCTCCGTAGGTGTTCTCACGATTTTTCCCTCTGTTGGACCTCTTTGCTTCTGACTCCGGGGGCGAGTCGCGACACTGCGACACCACGCAGCATCGGCGGGATGACGGGGAGTTACCGCGGGGAGTGGATCGAATCTACGCCGGATCTCTGCTCGAGACAAGGCGCTGCGATTCACCATCTGCCGGACCTCTTCGGCTGCTGATGGCAGGGTGACGGAGCCGCGGCAATCCGTCACCAAGCAAGATACGGCGGAGGATGCTGGAGGTCACCGCGGGATTGATTGGAGAACAACGACTCTCCGCTTCGAATTTTGGGAAACCTCAGCAGACTCCGGACGTGCCTTCATGATGTTCCTGTGGTAAGCTGCGTGCAAGCGTCGGATAAGTTCCAGGAAACGAGGCCACCTGCGCAGCATCATGGAGCATACGATTGCTTCCCTCTTCGGGAGGTGCCGCCCACGACCGCTCCTGCTCTCCCTCCGAAAGGCTACAAAAAAGCGCGGCCCTTCGCGAGGACCGTTGCCCGTTCTGGATCTTTGGAGCTATGCAATAACCATTTGTTACGCTTTTCACTGCGTGACTCCCCAAGTCATGACTGAGCGGGTCGGTACTCCACCAAGTAGTCGAACGCCAGCGGCCCTGCCACGCTATCAATGAGGGGCCAGGAGCTGGGCGCAGCGACTCTACCTCGACGCCATAATAGTATCGAGGAAACAGAACGACTAAATAAATGGCTTTGATGAACGTTGGTGGCACAAGTCAATATAAATACAGAAAAAAAGAACCAAGAGCTTTTCGTGACTATTTCTTGATATGGTTAGCACGCTGCTCATTTTCTCTTCGGTGCGTGGAGCTAAAAAATGAAAGACGTTTACAACTCCCTGTAATGCCAAATTAGGAATCGTAGCTCTGGAGGATTAGATCGGCAGGGTACGGAGGGGACGTTTTGCCCTCCTCATCATCCGTACCATCTCCCTCCTTCCTCCTCATCTACTGCTTCCGGTGCTCCTCGCCTCCTCCCCCTCTTCTTCTCTCCTCCTCTTTCTCCTCTTCCTCCTCTCTTTCTCCTCCTCCTTCCTCTTCCTCCATCCTCCTCCTCCTCCATCCTCCTCCCTCCCGCGCAGCGCACTATGTGGAAACGTCCCATAATCGCAACCCGCGCGTCACCGCGGTGCACTATGGGACGTTTTCCCTGGATGCACCGTGCGAGTTACGCCAACGCGTCACGTCTACGCGTTACGCCGACACTGCAGCAGCCGTTCACACTCTTGCGACCGAGAACAACCGAGAGAAACCAGACCGGTTTTGGTAGGACCGGATGCGCTCTACAGCGGAGCTGGTCCTAAGAGATCGCAAGAGGCTTAAAACCGGTTTGGTCTCTCTCTCGGTCGTACTTTCGGTCGCAAGAGTGTGAACGGGCCTTAACGGTTATGCCGAAGGCGACGCCGACGTGCCGCTTCAAGCCGCAAACGGCGCCTAAAGCGCCTTTCATCACTTGTAGCACCGAGTGCGACCGAGCACATCCGAGAGACCAGACCGGTTTTTAGGACCGGACGCGCTATACAGCGGAGGCCGGTCCCCAAGAGATCGCAAGAGGCTTAAAAACCGGTCTGGCCTCTCTCGGTCGTACTCGGTCGCACTCGGTCGTACTCGGTCGCACTCGGTCGCAAGAGTGTGAACGGGGCCTGCAGAGCTGCACTCTAAAATGGACACACCACGAAGATCAGGGATGACTGTGAAGGTCAACGTAACCCAGAACCGTAAATCCAGAGGCGTCGACATACGCAGGGCTTCAGTTTCGTCTTTCTTTTTCTCTCAGTGATGACTTTAAATAGAGTGACGCGGCTGTGGCTCGCGCGAGGCATGAGGGAAGAAAGAGGAGAAAAAAAAGGGGACGCACGAGGGCCGTGAAGAACGTCGGTCGACAACGATTCGATCTGTATCTGTAAATAGACGTTTCTTTTTATTTTTCTCTGCTTGGATGGAGTCCTGTCAGTCCTTTTGATGACCATCAACATCCGCACACCATCGACGTTCCCGCGCCTATTTGCAGGCCCGTGACGCAATCGTAAGCAAAGAACGAACCTTCACTATGACGCTTAAGCAATGTTTAATAAAATCAACAAAAAACAAAACGCTTTATTGGTCCTTTATACCATACGCACCATCTATTTAGTGCTGATGATGCCAGTAATTAGGACCGCTATAGGGGCTTTCAACGAAAATTGGTGCAAGGCTATTAATGAGTAGCGTGCTTATTCCAAGTCACTGGATGCCAATCTCGTCTCTGAAAGTTTGCGTTTTCCAATGGATCACGAGAAGTCTCTGACAGTGGCACCTAAACGTGGCATTCACTGAAAATGTTCTCTGTGGGCGCTTTTGTTGATTTGGAAGCGTAGCCGTCAATTGTACCTTTCGCAAATAGCACCCTTAAGTTTGGAAATCAATCCGTCTCCTAAAATAGTAATGGTAACTTTGAGGCCGTCAAACAATAACGAACTACTCACGGGTGACTGCGAACCCTCAACGCTTCACTCTATAGGCGTCATCATTGTCTCACATCATAAAAATCCTTGGAATGTTGTAATGGCTGCACCCTTATTAGTCACGTGAATTTGTTTTGTTACTTCAATCTACCACACCTGCTCACGCGGGATTCATGCAAGTTTTAAAAAAAAAAAATTAGAAACATTTTGCGAGAAAGCTTGAGGGATGGACGTGAAAAACCGGGGAAGGGCATCTGGGCATC
>JAZHYW010068452.1:0-71177 GCA_037355805.1 Ixodes ricinus
TACGTATTGCTGACGATCTGGCACAGTACCCGTTGTTCGCACAGGCCCCAACATGGCGTACGCCCACAACACGTCGGGTGTTTATGCCGATACTCAGCGCAGTCACGAGGGTCTACATCACCCAGTCGCTGCGCGCACACGGTGCCCATACCTGGTGTGGGCACTGAGTGCAGGCGCTGAGCGATTCATTTGGGAAACAGGCTGGCATATTCAGGTCGCCGCCATTGAAGCGACAAAAAAGCACACCACTATTTGCATGTTTGTGCGCAGACAAGCATGAAATAATCTCCCTCAGACGACTACGAAGCAACCTTCCAGAAACAAAGGAAAACGAAGGCAGAAAGAAGCCCACAGCATTCTCCAGCGGCGCCAGACATTCCCATCATCAACAACGAAATCCAGATGCGAAACTTATTCGGTCAAGGGAAAAGGTCAGCCGAGCTTCCTGTCGCGTCCATTTTACTTTCACCAGAGGGGCCTGCCAACCAACCGCGCTCCCTCTCTCTCTCTCTCTCTCTAAAAAAAAAAAAAGACCCTTAAGAATTATGCAAAAGAAAAAAAAGACGAAACAAAAATATGGACGCACAGACGTTTCCCGCTAACCCAAAGACCAACTGGCGACCATCGGGATAAGACAAGCCGGTCTTTATTCATTCTATCCCTGTTGCTTTTGCTTTTTTTTTCCCTCGTTCCCCATTCCGACCCAAACTCAAACCAAGTTCTCCCCCGGCGAGTGGTGGAACCGCGGAGCCGGTTTTTTTGTTTTCTACTTCTCCCGCCGAAAACAAAGTACAAAACGTCAGGCATAAAAAGGCTTCCCTCCTCATATCTAGGTTTGGGCATTCGCACTCCCATCTCACTACCGGCGTGTGTGGGAAGGGAAATACAGCACCTATCTCCTACCACACACACACACACACACACACAAAAAGGAGACATTTCAAGGTCAACGAGATTCGATGCCGAAAACAAGTGGAAAGGAGGAAACTCGGGGGACAGGAGAAAACATATTTTTTTCTTTCCCTGAAACAAGCCCTCGCAAAAAAGGAATGAGAGATGGGAAAGAAAACATCCCCGATGAATATATCGTCCCTCGAGTAGCCTCAGCCTTTCGAGGAATGGGGCAAAAAGTGGGGGGGGGCATAATCTTAAACTCACCGACATAAACCAATTCAGTAAACATACGAGAGTCAGACAGATTGCTGACGGACAGGCACATTCTTCGGACTTTCGAAAGAGCGTTTGTCCTGGTCCGTCCTTTTTGCCTGACTCTTTCGTTATATTTTATACCGACATCTATTACCAACGCGCTGAATCGCAAGTTGATAAATCCAATCCCATGGAAGACGCCATCTCGTAGGGACGAGGGGGGGGGGGGTGCAAGAGGCCTGACGCCGCATCGTCTGCCAACTTGCCATCCATTCCTCGATTCCTTCTAACGTTCACAAAAACGTTTCCCTTGAGCTTTTTTTTATTATTATTTTGTTAATAGCTTTGGAGTGGCACCGACATGCTCGCCTCAAATCGGTCTCTTCTAGGAAATGCCGGGGAGGGCTATCTCGAATTGCAGGAAACGAGGGAAAGGGAGAGACTGAGAAAGGGAAAGAATGCGTGCGGCCAGAACTTCGGTTGCAGTCGGGATAAGAGGTTTTTCGCTTTCTCCAAACTGGAAGGGAAAGAAGATGAAGGGGGAGAAACTCGCCACGAGCCTGCCAAATTATAAAACGCACAGAGACGAGTCCGTTCTGAAAAGGGATAGCGGAAAAGATTTCTGCGCCCCCTTCCCCTCGTTTCCCTCCCCGAAAAGGGGAACGTTGATACACGCGAACACACAGATGGGAGCCGCCGACACAAGTCGAGACTCGTTTATTGGATGGCTTCGGTCCGACTTGGCTTCGGCCCGGCTTGGCGAAAGCGGCTGCGCCGACTTTTGTTTGTTGCATGGGTATGGTCCCAGCTCTCTCGACGGGGGGGGGGAGAGAGATGCGGTTATTTCAAGGTCATCGAAGGAGCGGCCGCCATTTCTGCAGCTAGGCGAGGGTGGTATCTTGTTTCCCTCACATCCTTACTGACAACTTTTTTGTTCTGCTTTTTTTTTTAGCGCGATTTTTTTGCGTTTTTTTGTGTTTTACTGTTGCAATAAAGATGGCGAGGTCTCTCGGGGCAGCTCATTACTTCCTCCCATTTGGGGAACATCGGCTAGATATGGGAATGTCTTTTGGAGAGAGAGAGGGGGGGGATGTTGTGTTCGCCTCAACTATTTTTGGTAGGGATTCTCGTCTGCTCCCACCGGACTGCTGTCACTGAAATGCGCAAAACGAGTTTCGGCCGGCCGCTTGTATTTGCTTCTTTATTCTTGTTGAGGGCCTCTGATCTGTTCTTTGGCGCCCGGTAGATTTCGGTGACTGCATTTATTATTACCTTTTTTGTTTTTGTTGGACGTTCTTGTCTTCACTATACCTATCAAACCTTGCATTCCAGAAAAAATAATGTACGCATTCCAAAACGTGATGTTAAAGGCCCCAATTATGTCACGGCTGGCACTTCGAGGGCGAACAAAAAAACAAAAACAAAAAAAACATTTACGCATTGGGCCTAAACAAACTTGTGGCTACCGAATAAGTTTATGCGAGTTAGTTGGGGGCCCACGATATACATCTCGAGAACGTTTCCCGAAAACATCGCTATCGTCGTTTCGATATACGAGAAACAGGCTTCTTTAACGATTCGGCAGTTCTTAAATGCGCGCCTTGGATCACATGAGCCGTGAATGACATTTTAGACGAACAGCGACGTTTGAGCGAATCGACGTTTTAGCGAATAACGGGGGCGCGCGTTAATCCACCCCGCCGCGTTGCGCTGCACGCCGCTTCGCGGCGACAGCCTGCGGCGGCTCATTACAAAAAATGTGAACCTGTTTGGCCTGCCCGAAAACGCCGCTTCGCGGCGTCCGACTATTCGCTAAAGTGTCATTCGGTGAAACGTGGGCGTTCGCTAAAATGTCATTCGATCAAGTGAGTGCCTCCCGGTTCTCTGCAGGGCCGTCAGCGACTCTACTCGTGTTCACCTCCAGAACTGTAGTAAAAGTAGTCCGGCTCCCCGCGGAGCATTGCCAATTTCTCCCTTTATGTGGAGAATTAAGACATGTACAGTCGGCACGGAATGAAACGCGAATTGTGGGTGCATGGTTTTCGCAAGATGCTGCACCACCTGAACCAGATGGGAGCTGCTAGAAGATGGCCCCTCCTTCGATGTGTTAGACTTTTGCTCAGGTGCATCCAAACCTTCGGTGTTGCGCCCCTAGGTTACTCAGCGTGGGTCGAAAACCATGCGGTCCTTGTTCGCGTTTCATTCCGTGCCGACTGTACGTGACACACAGGTTTCAAAATCCCAAAAGCATCGCATCTTCCTCCGGCAACTGAATCTCGAAAGAAATGACTCCTGCGCGGCGTATGCGAACAATCCGCCAAACTTGACTTTGCAGTCTTTTGCACGACAGGTCCATCGTATGACAGACGAGGAAGAGAAACGCCTCAGGCGGTGCCGGCCGACTGTCCACGCAGGCAGTCGACGCGCGCAGCACACCGCTGAAACAAAGTATACGACATGCTACCTGCAAAGTACGTTGCAGTACGTTGATATTACATAATATAACCAAACTTTGCCCACGAAGTCTTTTGCTAGTTAACAGGACGAGCCCCTTCCCGAAAAGCTCTCTACTGCCGTGATTGGGGAATTGTGTCACCCGCTTCCCACTCGCCGCCTCCAGAGCATTCTATCTCTTAAAGTGGAAATATTGAAGAGCTACTCGGGGAGGAGCTTGTCCTGCTATTCTCAACATACAAAAGAACGCGAGGTGGTGTCTCGCTAATAGAGTGTTGTGAGATTGTTCCGATACTTCGGATGAGCGCCGCCACCTCTGCAGCGATGCGTCGTATCGTTATCGGGGGCATCGGAGGCATCGGAACGATCTATTGAAAGTCTCTATTGTCGGTACTTATCTTTGCGCGTGTTTCGTCTTGTTTCACGATTCATTTTTGAGCCCAAATATAGTATGGGCATAAAAAGCAATAAAAAATCCCACACAGCGGAGCGATGCCAGTGTGTTTTGACAAGGGGAGGAACGATGGGCTGCCCCTCCATTCCTAGTCAGCAGACAACCCCCAGACGGCGCTCATTACTCGAAAAAGGTCCACCCGATTCGAGCCCCTATTCGCACACCTCTACCTAGAACCGATGGATCTTTCGTGGCTGGACAACTTTTGAAGAAAAGGGTATAATTTTCCGTGTCAAATACCAGCGGCTTTTTCTTTTGTTGAAAAGAAAAAAAAAAAGAACAGCGAGATGGCGGTGATGAGGGGGAGAGAGAGGGGTCCAATCGCGGCGGTCCCTGTGGCCCGCCGGAAGGCTCGCAGTCGATAAAGTATGTTTCCGGGCACGTGTCCTTCTCCGAAATAGACGGGGAAGGGGGCGAGGAGGGGCAGCCTCCACGCAGGACCGACTTCCATCTGGCCCCCGACGGCCAAGTGACCGGCAGAATCCAACACATAAGCTCGAACCCATTCGGGTTCGAGGGGAACGCCTTGTTTTAACGCACTAAAGTTCGTTTCGAGCCATGGATTGTTTGATCGGCAAGACTTGGGCTTTGACTCACATCAGAGGAAACATCCTGTCGGTAAAGAAAGTACCGCACCAGGTTAACGAAATTGCGGCATCAACTTTCCGTCTCTACGAAGTAATTCACGGCATTATTTTCTTAGTCGAAATAGTAATTCAAATACTTATTTTTAAACGAGAATATGAATGCGTGAGTACAGGCGTTCGCTTCGCAATGCGTTTTGGTTTCTAGACGCCGAGGTCACAGAGCTCATAGACCATACAGAAGACAGTCTGCAGTCTGAGGCGTGTTTCTTGCAATTACAAAAGGACAACTAATTACAAAGTTAGTTGTCCTTCATCTCAACTGCGTTTATCCAGCCATGGGTACATTGTTAGGTGAACAGCGGAATTAATGGCCTTCTTTTACAAGCACAAGTCTCAGCTGAAGGCGAAGCTTTTCGTCACGCTTGGTGACTTACAGGAACAGCTGGTTCTCATAGTGAACCCCAGACTTTATTGCAACAGCGTACTGGTTAAATCAGACTTCATTAAAAATGACCAATCAAAAGGAAACCTATCTGTACTGCTTTGTCACGCGACTGATGGTTGTATCTGTTTTCTCCACCCCAGTTGTTGGACAAGTGGAACTGCTGGGACTTCCTCTTTGGTGCGGATGGTGGTCAACACTGAAGGAAGCGAAGCTCGGACGTTCGTGAATCAGTCCGTAGGCAAGGTAATAAACAATTTCACTTTGAAACATGGACTTGGTGTGTGCACAGCAACTCAAGAAGAAACAATACAAACACACGATGAATGAACACGGGCAGTTCGACTAGGTTGCAGGAAATGTATTGATTTGGAAACTGTCTCCCAAGGCAAATAGAACTACTCAAGCCAGCCATAGCCAGATTGAGGTGCTTCAGCTGAACCAGAACATTAGGCCGAAGTGAGAAAGTCGAGCCGAATTGAAACATCCAACCGAAGTGATTGCACCAGCCGAATAGGAGCGTCCAGCCATACTGAAACTTTAGGCCAAACTGGGTAATATGAGCCGAATTGAAACTTTAAGCCGAACTGGGTATCCAGCCGAACTGGAGCGTCCAGCCGAATCGAAACTTAAATCGAAATGACCCGTCGGCCGAATGGACAGCCGGACTGGTACGTAACCGCCGCCGCCGCCGCCGCCGCCCCCCCCCCCCCTCTCCCGCTGAAGTTACGACCCGCAACTTGAGAAACGCTGTTGTATCCCATTTATTTGGTTGGACTCAAGTTCGCCTCGTTAAACATTTAGTTTCAGTTCTAAATTAGCCTCCTCGTTTTCATTCGTGACAATATCGCCACTGCCCTTTGCGTATTTGGCAATTTTCGACGGGGAAATTCCCCACTTCTACGCGTCTCGAAGCTCTACCAAAGACAGCACGTTTTTAGAGCAAAGCCGACCTGGAGACGAGCACGGAGTGGAAGTGGCACCAACTAAAATCAAGAGGAAACACACGCACATAAAAAAACAAAACAAAAAAACGTCTGGAGGTCAACCGTCGCAGATCGGCGCGCCTTCTGCACACACGAGCGCGAGGCGTTCTCGTGCAAATGAAACGTGTCTTACCAAGCCTAAAAACGTTAATATAAAAAAAAAAACAAGATGGCAGCAAGCGTAATGTACTCCGTTTCTGGTAGTCGCGTGGGCGTAGATATACACATTTTTTCCCCTTTTCTTTTTGAGGGGTTTGGAGAAGGGGGCACCTCATTCTTTGCTCCATGTCCCCCCTGCGTTGCCTGTGTTTGTTTGATGCCCGGGGCAGTTTCCGGTCGTCGTTATATGCCACGAAATTGGCGAATAGGCGGGCAAAAAAAGGAAACAGAGGGCACCGCCTGTTCTTTCAAATAACCTCCCATTTCCTCTCTATCACGGCTGCATTGTCTCTTTCGCGGGAACAGGCGCGTTCGCCGAAAGCTAGAAAATGTTGAGGTGGGTACCGCGTAGTAGTTTGCACCCCCGAACTTCATCTTGGCTGACATATCTTATCGAGTGCAGTACAGGACAGAAACTAGGTGCATCTTTGAATATTTTACACACGGAAACTTGACCCGTTTGGTGGGGAGTGTATGCATGTCCCTGCCTGTATGTCTATCTTATGTGTATGTTTAGATTTGCCCGCAAACAGGAGCAAAAAGCTTAGTGTGGCAATGGGCGTCGGCTGAATCTCAAAGTTGAGGAAAGGATCTCCTCCAATCCGGCTGAGGTGTCCATTCGGCTCATGGCTCAATTTGACTGAAAGGACAACTCGGCTGGACACTTAATGAGGCGCCCAATCGGGCTAGAATCTTTAAATTCGACGTGAACGCTCCAATTAGGCTAAATGCTCAGTTTGGCTAAAATCTCACATTGGCCCGGTTGCTTCAACTGGACTCAGGCATCTCGATTCGGCCGAAGGACACCTCAGTCAATCATTTCTAGAGTCAAACCTTCCAGCCAAATCGAGATGCTTACGCCAAACTGAAGCACCCGACCGAAATGGAAATTCTAGCCGAATTGAAGCGTCCAGACGAATTGGTCCTTTCACTCAAATTGAGCCATCGGCCGGATGGACACGTGATCCGCGAATTGACGCACACAAAAAGGGTATGTCCACGCTCTGCAATTAATGACAGCTAATTAAGATAATAAGCCACGCCTTGTGTTTCTTATGATGTCGGTGACTGTACGACATGCCAAGAACCCAGGTCCCTCCCACGCAAACCTGGAACGCTTAAAATAAGCCCATCATATATATATATATATATATATATATATATATATATATATATATATATATATATATATATATATATATATATATATAAAGTCATAAAATATATTCTTTGAACGGAAGGAAATAGAGGAACGCAAAGCATCCCTACCTGACCACCCACGACCTCGAGAACGACGATTAAAAAGCGCCATCACGCATACAATAAAAAACGCGAAATAAAAAAAAAAAGGCCCACATACACAGCACGCTCGATACAACAACGCCTTCGTCACCTGGTAGCAAGCATATCATGCGTGAATCATCGTCCAAAAAAAAAATAGAAATAAATAGAACGGCAAGAGCGGACGGTTTTTCCCAGAAGCCCGGTTCGTCGCCGCATTTATGAAGGGGGAGAGGAGGTCTTAAATTGCCACGGCATCATCAAACCTCAAAAGGGGATCCAGCCTAAAAAAAGGAATAAAATGAATGCGGAGCAGAGCGACGCTTGCGCGAGAAAATGAGAAGCAACAAGCGCGTAATAAACCTTCGGAACCAGTCTCCACTCGCGCGCTGTCGGCGAGAACGGCGGCCGTCGGCGCGGTGGATTCGCGGAATGATTTCCCGGAATACAGCGGCGGTACAATCGCAAGAAGACAAGTTGCATTTGCCACTCCGCCTCGCTATTTCTTTCTTTTTTATTATTTTTTTTTACACGTGAGCATCGTTAGTCACCGAGATGAAAGAAGTGACCTGGAGTCATTTCAACTTCTATGTTACCTTTTCTCCACGTATTCTCACGCGATACTTTTTTTTAACCTCGCAAATATTTTTAACATTGTTGGGGCAGAATATATCATACAACGTTTCGATTTAGAGTTGTAGTACGACGTTTCGCTTCCTCCGATAACGATACGATGCATGCGGGAAGGCAGCGGCGGAAGTATCGGTTATCGTTACCGGGAGTCATTGGAACGACCTACTAAAACTCTCCATCAAGTCCGACCGCGATCGACGCTAGGAAACGGTGGAGCCAATCGAACAGCGCCAAAAGGTGCATCGTCACGCTGCTGGACACCTTCGTGCCTTAATTCAACGGGTGAACCAATCGCGCACAAAAGAAAAAATCACTGCGCGTGATTGGCTTAGCAGGTGGATACAGAATTGGCGCTGTCTGGTTGGCTCCGTCGGATTTAGGCGTTCGCTACGCTCGGACCTACAGTGAAAAAGAGTTAATAGGAAGTTTTGGTAGATCGTTTTCGCCGTCCCGTAACGCTCTGCGCAACCCGCTACGAAACCCGGAACTCTACAGTCAAGGCTATCGGCGCGCAGGCGCAGTAGCGGCACCTTCGTTGCGGAGGGCTTAGCGGAGGGGAAAACGCTGTCTACGAAAACTCCCTATACGCCTTTCTATACTACGCAGGCCATGCTCCGTGTCACTAGTTGCGTGCAGTGCGGGCAGAAGGCAACGCCAGGCGAAGAGAGAAAGGACGAGCACTAGGACAACGCCGCCTAGAAGACAAGGCCGTACGTAGTGCTGACGTTTCTGCGTCAGCAGCGAAGGCCAACGTTGGACACGAGACTGGAGTGCTGCGTCAACGTTAGGCTTCGAGTCAAGTTTGAGCCGAACGTTGACGCAATCGTCGTGTCCAATCTGCACCAAGCGTTGGCCTTCGTTGATGGCGACATCTCTATCAGCACTGCGGTTTGTTATCTAGAAGCTGTTGGCTAGGAAGGCAGGACGGGAGAGGAGGGGAGGGAGAAAGGGGGAAAGCAGTAGGAACGTTAGAGAGGAGAGGAGGTTCTCCACCCCAGCCTTCCTAGTGCTTGCCCTTTCTCCCCTCGCCTGGCGTTGCCTTCGCCTGTACTGCACGAAACTAGTGACACGGAGTATAGCGCTTAACACACGGGCGAAAAATATCCCGAGTCATTTGGCTGTCAAAGCGTGCGAGGCGTCCCTTCTATTTCGAGGAAGAGAGAGCTACTGCGAATGCTCAGAAGTTGCCACGACGCGTCCCAGAGTTCAGCAGACAAAAACGGCCGCTTGCAAAAAGGAGAGGGGGGGGAAACTAATGATAAACTGTTGGAAGGGGTTTGTGAACTTAGTGTAAGATTCAGCCTAAAATTTAAAAAAAAAGCCTTTTGTTTTAATGGTGACTGAAAAAATTGAAAACTCTAACCAAGTTTGAATAAAAAACAAAATACCCTACGTTTCGGAACCAGCTCGGTCCCTAGGTCACGGGTGACTATGGGTTGGGCGAATCTTCTTCGTCGTCTTCATCTCCATCATCTTAATGATCTTCAACTTCTTCTTATCAAGAAATCAAGAATATCCAGCGGTGGAATCCGGTTCGGAAGGTTGCGCCCATGTTTTTCCGTGAAGCGACAGAAGCCCTGAGACATATACGCTTAGAAAAGTGCCCGATGATCTGTTTCTACTGCAATTAAATGCAAAGTTGCAAGCGAGCTGAACAAGAATGACAAAAATAATCCTTTCTCCCGACGGGAGCCAGAGTTGCGCGTTTGATTCCAAGTGCCGCGTGCCGCCCTCGCCGCTATTCGCCGAGATCCGATCACGTGAGGAGCCGAATCAAGTGTCGTGCAGCAAAGTAGACGTTGCACGCGCCCCGACAGTACGTTCCCTGCTTTTGAGCGCGCCGCGCGCCTCGAACGCGCGGCGCTGCTATTCGCCGAATTCAGTCACGTGAGGAGCTGAATCCACATGCCATGCATGAACGCGCAACTCTGGCTCCCGTAGGGAGCCTATACAGGAACTCTATTTATTTCCTAACCAGATCGACCTATGTCGAATATATTTACATTCAAACCTTTTGATACTAGCTTTTTTTTTTTTTGGGGGGGGGAGGGGGGAGGGGGTTCAGTTTTTCCAAAGCTGATTGTGCAAGTGCGTGCGAACGGGACGCAAGAGCAAGTCGCGTGCTCCGCAACAGCGCGAGGCTACAGCGCTGTGAAAGCTACGCCATCCTGGAGAGAGTAATAGAAAATAATGACGTCGAGTATGCATAAACTGAGCTCTGAAATGGCCAACAAAAAAAAAATATAGATTTCTTATTTAAGCCGCTGTGTTCTTCCTCCTAATTAAATGGCCGCACTGGCTTCTTCCAGCTTGCGCACCAAAACAGCCGGTGTTTACGGAAGGGCGAAAGGATTCCCTTTCGAACTGTTTACCTTCTGCAACGTGCGAGGGTGCGTCCCGGCCGTTGCTTCCTTCGTGCGAAGTCACGGTGCCACGGAACGCTTCTGCGTCTGGTGCGTCTACAGCGCCACAAAAAGTGGTCCCCCGATTTCGACCCGATGACGTAACAGGAGTTTTCATGCTCGCCGCGACCCTGGCGGTGTAAGAGCGACGGTGGTGGACGCCAGTTATCCAGCAGGCGGCTCAAGAACTGGACAGTCCACTGAAGCTTGGGCGGCCCATCGTTGGGACGCCGCGACCAACAGCGAAACTGGCGTCTCGCTTCCGTACTTTCTGCCAGGATTTCTAGCGCCAACCGCGGTCATCGTACGATACGGGCTGGCAGCGATGCTGATGCAGGCTAGGCTGCGCTGCCCAGGTCCGCTAGTGATGACGTCTGAAGGGGAAAGGCGAAGACCTGACCCCGTTCTCTGCGCGCGGGTACGGGTGGGAGCGTGGTCACGGGGTGAAAGACTGGCGTACGACTGGTTCAAGGATCACGTAACTTTCACCGAAGATTAGCGGTGAGTGTGAGATGCAGCTTCAATGGGCCAACGGAAAGGCAACGCGGCTATTCTCATCACCCAACGCAATAGAAATACCGCGACAGACAGGCAGAACGGGTGACCACGAATTCGAGATAATAACTATGGTAGGTGAAAGGCTAAGGGTTCGGAGGGTGCTCCTCCCGCCTCTGTCCACTTTAGCAAGGCGAACGCCGGAGTTGAGGCGACCTCATCTCATAGCAATAACTCCGGTAAAGTGGAAAAAGGTGGGATTAGCTTCGCCTGAACCATAGCCTCCTCTATACTCACAAAGCCTGGCAGTTCGATGACGGAGCCACAGAGTGCCCGGTCGCAGATTCGGAGCGCGAGGATCTGGTAGCAAAGAGCATTTCTCGGGGAGTCCGGTATTCAGCGCAAAGCTCTTGCAGCGGCGAGGACCGGAAACATGGTTTTCAAACCCGACAAGAAAAAGAAGCGGTAGCCCGAGGAACGCGAGAAGCACGAGCGGACATTCCATCGCTCGGGACAAGTGTGTTTCGGCGTCTCGCCGCAGCGGGGCGCCCGTTACATGACTCTTGTGTGCCGCTCTACCTTTTCACATTCGGCGGCCGCGTCACTGACGATCTGCCAGGCTTTGTCAGTATAGAGGGGCTATGCCTGAACTCAACCTGTCACCGACTATAATGACCAACACTGCAATGAGCATGCGTCCTCCACCGATACCTCCTTCCAAAGCACTCGCTAAGCTAGCGCCACGCGCGCCAACTAAGCCACACGCGTGCTCGAACGAAAAAGCTCCGGAAACGAGCTAGCAATAAAATCCGAAAGGGGGACGTCCGCCGTGAGCGCCGATTCATATTTATGCTCGCGTCCAGGGTTATATATAGCTTCGGATTGAGCGTCATTCTTCCAGCGGAGCGAGGAACTGATGAATACGGCCGCGGCACCGAACGCGGTCCGAGTACGCGTTGTAGTACGACAGAACGAATCTGCCTTCTCCTCGGGGTTCCGAGTCACGAAAGAGAGAGAGAGAATGTATTACCTTCTAGTTTTCGTATTCGTTTACAGTACTCCCGCTTTTATCGTTTCCCCCACTTTCGTGAGAGCGCTCCCGTGCCTCGCGTGCCGCCTTGCTTCCCCTCCCGTTCCCCTCGGCAACAGGCTCCGGACACGACAGCCGACGCCGTAAACTAGTCCTAGTTCGACTGCTCGCCGCATCGCGTCACCGTGATGCATTTTCATGAGCATGCGCATAAAAAGCCGTGCCGACCGCGGTATGAATGGAGTGTCGTATGGCCGCGGTAGATCGCGACTCGAAGGCGTGCATTTGATTTCGATGCCTCCATTTCACATTTTCGCCGCCAGGTCGCGCCAGATTTAGGTGCAAGCATGGACGGGGCGCCAGCTTCCTGCTTCGCTCATGTACGTCTTTTCCGCCAGGCGGCGTCGCCTGCTCTGGGGTAGAGTAGTCTGCCTCGGTTACAGACAGTTTCCAACTTACAAAATTATCAAGGAGTTCCAATTGAGTTTTTAATGTATTCTGATAGAGTACATTAAACCGCAATAGAAACTGATGATTTTTGTAGGGGTGGTCACGTGGTTTGTGGGCAGCGTTTGCAATACGAGCTGCCAGGAGGGGACGAAAGCGTTGGTCGTCTGCGAACGCTTCCGCCTTACCGCCTGCTTTCCCCGTCGCCACGAGACAACCCAGCGCATGCGCACTTGCGCGACCAATCCGCCCAGGAGGCGGTACCCATTAAATTGCAAACGCTCGCCGCGGGTTGAGTCGCTCTCTCTCTCAAATCTAGGCTCTCTAGAGTAGGGTAGCTAAAGATGGCGGCAGCAGGAAGCAAAGCACGGGAAGAGGGTACACGCATGCCCATAAGCTTACCGGAAAAAGGTCCACTGTTCCTCAATCAGGGGCGGATCCACAACTCCGTTTGGGGGGGGGGGGGGAATTTGTAAGGATGCTATTCTCCCATTCTTTCGTGTGCACCGGGGGTTCCACCCATCTCAAATTGCCCTCTGAGAAGGGGGGAGGGGGGCGACTTGGTTTGGGGGGGGCGGCGGCGCCCCCCCCCCCCCCTTGGATCCGCCACTGCAGGCTCAATTGCAGAATGATTTCATGCGCCGATATCAATAGACCTTTTGACGAATTACCCGAGCACTACAAAGAATGCTGGGAACGTAGGTACACGCGCAGCTCATGCTGGCGTCTTTAGCTCTAACTGTTCGAAAGCAAAGATCTAAAACAAATGGCACTTCGCAAGCGCGTTCCACGGACGCTTTATTTTGGTCATTTACTTCGAGACTATTCTACTGGGAAGGCGAGCACGTGCAGCGCGTGTACCTACGTTCCCAACATTCTCTTTGATGCTTGGGTAATTTAGCGAAAGATGTATTGGCTACATCGAACGACATCGGCGCAGACAGATGGACTTCATATCGGTTACATCGATATGAAGTCATACGAGTTCAGATCACGCGATTGTTTATCTCGTTACTATAGGCCTGCGTGTAGGATATGTTACATATTGCGCACTGGACGATCACACGCCTCCGCAGATCGTACGAGAGCGTGAATGCATTTTTTTTCGTTTCTTCCTCAAACTTTTATTCTCTCTTGCGTTGACCGAAAGGTTCGTTGCATCGTGAATGAAATAATACAAGTCAAAAACAATTGGAGTATAGTTATATATCAGTTCAGGTTTCACCGCTAAATTTGGCAGGGAAATCGAATTGGTGCCTAACACACCCTTTTCAAAAGTATACATCAAGCAACACTGGCGGCCGCCATAATTAGGAGGAAAAATTATACTTTCGCTTTCTAGGCTAGGTGGCGCAAGTTAACAGTCGCTATACAGTGCATCGCCGTTAGCATCCATCCATCCATGGACATGGCTTCCTTAGATGGAGCTTGTGATTGGATCTGGGTTCGCAAAACATCGCGCGGCCACGGAGCAGCTACCAGATTATATTCCGGACTGCATATGCTTAAAAGAAATTTTACGCGAACAACCTACAGGTTCGGATTACACAATGATTTGTGGCTGCAAGATCGTTCAGTATGCCGAGACATGACGAATTTTGCGAATGACAGATCGAGTTAATGGCGATTTCGTTTCCACTCGTGCAGCGGGCGGAAGGCTGCCACGATACGAAAACGAGGATGATTTCCTGATCATCCTCCTTTTCGTATCGCCAGCCTTCCATCTGCCGCACGATAGGAAATTTTAGCACAGCCACTCGCTTCCCACGGGCTTCACGTAATCCTAAAACTGACTGATTTAGGGGCTTTCCATGACGCGCAGTAAGTTTCTAATTGGAACCATGTGTTTGCTTTCACTCATTCAACAAAATTAGTAAGTAAATATTAAATGAATGATAACTAATTAATTTTTTTTCAGTCTATGATATTTGTTGTTGCTGGCAGTTTGTTCTCAAGAAAAGTATATTTTTTTCACAACCACCCCATTTGTAGAGGTTTTCGAAAGTATTCGCAGAAACACCCGGTATAAAACAAGCTACAATGAAGCTGCGAATAAAGCAATTGTAGCATAAAAAGAAAGCTGCGCCGCACCCCGCACGCTCTTGCCGTGCTCCGTGACTCTGAGACACATTTTGGAAGCGGACCGCCCATTCCGAACAGGTGTTCCGGATATAATCCCACTCGAACAAGATAGGAGCGCGCTCGCGGAACGCATAAAACTACATCGCAATCGATAATGATAATAATAAAAAAAATACGAAGCGCCACAAAATCTACGTGGAACCAAAACCACGAATGCAAATACTTGCCCAGCTCCGAAATCAAACCAAAAAATTCTTCCGAAAAAAAAAAAAAGAAAGAAGAAAGAAAGAAGCGGAACGCCGAACGCAGACGACCATAATTCGGCTGTCGTCTGCCAACGAGTGAAGAGTCAAAGATGGCGGAGGCGGTCTGCTCCGCGTCGCTAACCAAACAAAGGAACAGCGATGCAGAACCGAAGCGCGCGGCGAAAAAGAACCCCCGCGGAATGAATAAGCAGGCAGGTAGGCGCACTATCTGCGACCCGCTCCATCATATCAGATACTCCTAATTTCCATAACCGCGCGACCCCCGAGAAGACAATAGCCAAGACGAGACGGCCAAACCGAAACCTACCTACCTCGTCCACTCGGCTTCCTTTGTCGCTGTTGTTCTAGTCGACACGAACAAAAATTCTAACCGCCTTTTGATTCGCTGGGGGCAAAAAATAAGACAAAGAAGTCAGTCGCCCGTGCGTGTGTGTGGGTTCCTTCGGCGTCTCGTCGAAATTACAATCGAGACCGGTCGGAATGTATCGTGGCTAATCCATTTCAGAGAAAGCGCGCGGCGCGTCCGTGGACGGACAGATTGAGAGGAGGAAAACGACAAGGGGGAGAGGATACACCGTCCGATTTAAATAAACAAGAGTAGAGGCCGTACACTCGGAAAGCGAGGTGGAAAGCGTGAGGCTTCTGCTGTTTTCCCAGATGCCAGATGGAGTGGAGGCACAAAAATTAATCCCTCAGAATGACGACATCAGCTCGTTGAAGTTTTGTCAGTCGGGCTCGAATGTCGCGGTGTCGCGTCCCTTTCCAAGAGCGTAAGGAGAGAGTGTGTCGACTGACGCAAAAAGCTTAAGGGTACGTAAGAGGGGAAGGGGGCAGAGGAAGAGACAGAGGCTTAGCGTTTGCATGTACGCCAACCGTACTCTCGTTTATATTTAGGGGTTCGGCGGCTGGCATCGCTCGGAAAGTGGTTCGTTTGTTGTCCACTCGGGGCAGTGATGCATCTTCCGACGTCCGTCGTTGTGTGAGCAGCTGATTCGATTAGAAGAACTCCATCAGGCGCTTCCCTTCCAGTTTCGATTCATCGGGACCGGCGCGTGTCATGTCGCGGATGTCAGAAGACGGCACGGAGGACACTCGAAGCGAGCGCGATTACGCAGTCTATTATGAGAATCAGTTTTCGGAAAGCAACCAGGCGGGCGCGCTTGGGGGGCAGAGGTCGTGAATACCCACGTCCGAGCAAGTTGGGTCCGCCGAGCGAGCCTCGAGTGGCTTTACGCGAGCCCAATCATCGTCCGCATAATAACGAAAGCCGTAGACCGGTCCTAACTAGGTTCGAGCTGCTTGAGCTAACGCAAACTGCTACACTACTCGAGAGACCAGCAGTTTAAACTACGCTGCCTGGCGGCGGTGTCTTGGATCGGTGCGTTTAGCTTCCTAACCCGACCAAGCACCCAAAAGTAGTGCCGAAGTGTCACTGCAGTATTTTCAGACCGACCGTAAGGGGCGTAATATATGAAGGGGTCTATAGTCCCCGAGATTGTTTTAGCAGAATCCACCTCTGACCGCAGCAAGCCCTGCCAGCGATCTATAGATAGAGGCTCCTTTGGGTCGACTGGGAATGTTCGCGGATAAAAGAGAACAGAGCGAAAGGCAGTCCGAGTGGGCAGCCGTCGGTATTTACGCGAAAAAAGAAAGCGATCGGAGATGCGGTTCTTCTTTCTTTCGTTCTTGAGCAAGCTCGAGCCAAAAACTCGGAATCTCCGAGCAGTCGTGTTTATGAAGAACCAGACCGTAAATTCGCCGGGAGAAGTTAAGAAACCGCTGACATTGCCGATAAAACAACGCATCCACGCAAAAATAACCGCGCATGTTGTCTTCGTTCATTTTACTCTGCCCTCGCGGTTTCCCGGGCATGTTTTTCGTGCCTTTCGCGCTTTTCGGTTTCTTCGTGTTTGTTATGTTTAAGAAAAAACTCTTTTTTTTTTGCAGCGGTCTATTAATTGAACATGCTACAGTCAATGAATAGGCATTCAGTGGCACTAGAACGTGCCACAGCTAACGTGCCATCATCCCCATAGTGCCATCACGTGCCATCACCATCGTGCCACCATCACCAACGTGCCATTATCACAACTGGAACATTCAGTGACTCCAAAACGTGCCATCACAACGTTAAACCGAGACAGGCGCAACATAAAAATATCTACAGGGGTTCAGAAGGAAGACAGGGGGACAGACGTTTTAAGACGTCTCAAAACCTCCTCTGTTTTCCTTTTTTTTTTTGTACCAACTTTTGTGTTTATCATGCCTCGGGTTAATATCATCATTGCAAACTTCCACCAGCTCGCCACCGCACTAAATTCTAAAAACATCTAGAGTGCCTACTTCCCCGTAAACATTTGAGAGCCAATCGCTGCAGTCTACGAAGCTAGGAGGCTCGGCAACTGGCGAGGTTGAACGCATGTTTAAGCATAGCCTCATATGGCATAAAAAAGTGTGGTCTGTGAAATTGAGCAACGACAGTGACACTGACGTTTCACTATGATCAAAACGCAGGCCGTATTTTTAGGGCTCAACGATTGAATACCCCGGGTGATTGGAGTAAACTGTATCACAACTATATTTTCGTAAACCAAATGTGGTCCAAGATTATTAGCGTGTCCCCCTCAATCTCTAAACCGAGCGTATAAAAAAAGGGAATAAAAAAAAACTACGTTACTTTTTATGAAACGACCTTAACATCAAAAATATGGGAACGATGAGTCTATAAAGCTTTTTCTCGTCTGCAGCCACATAGTTAACAAACCTGGTATGCGGGGTAAAAAAACAATAATAAAGGCATTACGATTTGGAACAGGCAAATAATATTAAAAAAAACAGTAACGATAGACAGCCGTGATTGAAACGCAAGCTTTTCTCAGTGGTGTGGCGAGAGCAAAACAATGTTTTCCCGCATATTGGAAGTTCCCCGATTCAAGATGACGGTGCCCGCGTAGAAAATGTCTATTTAGTCTTCTCTGTCTATATGTCTATAAAATGTCTATATAGTCGGTCTATATAGTCTATATAGTCCTCTTCAGCGTTCCCCCTGCTTAAGTGAAAAGACGAGTTTCCACTTCACTCTTACTTAACCCGACACCGACAGGGTAGGACTGATAGCAATGCTCTTCACGCGTACCGACGTAGAGCTTCGGTTAATTCCGTCCATGAGCCAAGCCAGCGCGTCCCGCGACAAGAAACTGATCGTTTCGTAGCAGTAGCACAAATATGCCGGGGGTCGGGGGAGATGCGGAAAAGGCGGAGTGTGCGGATGAATCCGGCTTTATTTTGCAAACAGCGGACGAAGCCCGGCTGCCAAAATAAGCATTGCAGCGGCCGAGCTCCCCACGAGATGTTTCTCCTGTCTCTGGAAAGGGTTATTCGGGGGAAAGAGAGGATCGAGCGTCGTGTTTGTGCGTTCGTCTGGACGGTTCGTATCGAAGAACCTCGCCGGAATATGGACGGAGAATAACAGCCGACGATTAGAAAGAAAGAGAAGGGATGGAGGTCTCCCTCTCGCCGCTTCCGCTACGGACACATTTTTCCGGGGAAAGGGTGCTTCTTCCTGATCGCTGTCGGCTGGGCACAAAAAATATCCGCTACATATCGCGAAAAAAAAAAGAATGTGTTTTTTGCGTTTACATCTTGGAAAACGCTGGACGTGTTTTTTTATATTGTTATTTTTCACGTGTATTTATTGTTGTGGTTTGCAATTCGCCATTCTGATCGGCTGATGCCAACCAACCGACATGTCCAAAAAATACTGATGCACAGACTGCGGCAGTGCCATCAACATACTACTTAGTGACGTAAAGTACTCGTTCTGGGAACCAACATAAGAGATAAACTGCATCTTCTCAACGCCCTTCGTAACAAAAAAAATAAATAAATTTTAAAAAGCGCCAATGACTGTATTTTTTTGGTAAGACGAGCTTTTCTTCCCCAGGCACTATTATGCCGAGTCGCTATCTACGGAGAATACACTTCAATTTAATTAAATTAAGCAACGTTTCGTGACGACGCAAACACTGCTGCGTAAATTATGACACTAAAAGGTTACTCCGGCAATTGTTTTAGCTACACCAACTATATTTTCTAAATCACCGGCATTTACCCTTTCCGATTTGCTATTTAGTATCGCAAAATTCAGGACTAGTATTTTTTTTTTGTGAAATCGGCAAATTAAAGTGATCCAGAAACCAACATTCAAAGATACCCTCAATTTTCAGTGCCGTGACGCCGGTGGCAGGCAGGCTTGCCAGTCGAGAAAGCAGTCTAAAAGATAGAATATGCTGAGCATTTGTGTGCACTGGTGCGCGGGTGTTGGAGCGAGCTTTCAAAGCATTCATTTTACACCATGAAATGCTTGGAATCAGTTAAGGAACAAATATCTACAGTCCATGAAAATGTGACGCCTGCATTCCGCTGGAGCCACATTTTCATTGTTGAGCAGAGACTTTCAGTTTGAGAAACACGGTGAGGACAAAAATTTTAAACTTAACAACTCTCGCCCAAAAAAAAAAATAGCCTATATTTGCAGCGTTATGTCAGCGATGTTTGTTGGTAAGTTTAGCAAATTTTCAGGCAAATCGGGGACTATGAAGAAATCGCCGGAGCACCCCTTCTAGCTATAGCATCTTTCACCAAAATTAACATTGTAAACATATAAAAAGAAAAAGACATTGCCCCCAGCTACAAAGTAAATCTCAACAATTCGCAACCCCACCCTAGAAGACAACAGGAGAGGCAAGAAGAATCGGTCAAGAACGCGCGAGAATTCATCGGTATCCCGAATAAAAGCCTTCGCTGTCGGCATTCCGAAACTTCCCGAGTCCGAAATGCTATAGAAACAGAATGAACATTTGACGGTTACAGAATCTCGAGAAATAGTCTCGGAAGACAACTTCTTCGGAACAATCACAGTTTTCGCCGACGCGATAAAGACGGATGTTTCTCGACTGCATAAGACGCTTCTACGGATCCAGCAAAAAAGGCATCTTCCTTGGTTGAACTTCACCGTCTCTTGCCAAGTCCGCATAGTTTTCGCGACCGGGACAAGAGTAGCCTCGACGATGGCAAATACCATGCGGCAGTGTTCTTGGTCGAATTCCTTGTTCATACTCAAAATTATATCCGTTTATTTTATTTTAATTTTTTTATTTTCGACTGCCTGCAGCGCCATTATTTCGGAGCATGTTCCGGGGGAGGGAGGTATGAAAACACATCACTTTTCATCTGCACTAAACATTAAAAAAAGAATAATAATATTATTAGTCGAAATCGTACATGCACACAAAAATAAAGGGAAAAGAAAACAGCTCTTGGGTGCTTAATTTTTTTACGTATCAATAGACCGATCTCACCAAGGCTCCGGCGCATGCGTGAGGCCGCCATAACTTTAGTTCACAGTAGGCAGGCAAGCAGGGCCCGAGACGGCGTGTGCCGTCTCATGCTCTGCACGCGCAGAGCTCCAGCGTGGTTTTCGCACGTGTAAAAAGACTAAAGTTCCCTTGATGCATTGCGGCAGCGGTGGCGTAGCCAAACTAGCCGGTGAGATCGGTCTATTCAGTTTCCTGTAGAAAAAAAAATAGAGAAGCAAACAGTATGTGTCCCAGTCAAATTATTTTATCTGGCAAAACAATAAGAAAGAAAAGAGCTTGTAATGTCTGCCGGTGTTTTCAGCCGCCGCGTTTGAAGTGATCTTTTGAAAGAAAAACAGCACCGCACAGTCTAGAGGCTGAGTGGACATATCATAAGGTTAGGAATTAATAGTGTGAGCAACAAACAACATCTGGAGGACAAGTGAATGTTTAATTTTCGTGCAAATTACTCCTTTTAAATAATCGTGATAGTGGCGTGCAAAGACAACTATTAGTATGCAATGGGTTAGGTTAACGCTCACAGAAGGTATATTGTTACATAATCTATAAGGAAACAAAAAAAACGTTTTAGGAAATAAAACATTGCCTTACTGGTTTTCTAAAATAATAGCATCAGACTCCCTCATTCGTTTCCACTCATTTATAACGCAACACGTAAAGACACAACTAGTTTCAAACCAGCAAGTTGGGACATAGTTGTCCGAAAACATCCGCAACATTTGTCAACAACTTAATGAACCGACCCGCCGGATAAACAGAACGAGTCAATCGAGTATACGCTTATTTAGGACGCGACCGAAACGTGGTTGGAGTTGCTCTAATTGCTCCGGGACTGGCGCAGCAGCACGCATTCCTGAGGACTCATGAAGCCATCAGGAGAAGTTGCCACAACCCGGCACCAGGGTGCGCCCTGTACACAGATGGTCGCCTTAAACTCGAATTCGTTAAGCGCGCTCCGCTAACGAGATACTCTATCCGGTCTCGTTTCTTGTGGCCTGTGTTACTTTTTGCGAATGGTGTACATCCATAAAGGACGCACGAGAAGGCGTCCGTGGGTCTACCTCGCTCCGTGGCGCCATCTTGTGGCAATGGGAGGAACCGTCGACGCTCCACCCTATTAGACAGGAGAGTTGATATATTAATCTAGAGGGAAAGGTCCCATGCATTGGTGCCACCTGGGAAGGGCGGGGCATAGACGCGGACATCGGCGGTCACTGATGGTGGTCCAGATGAGCCGATATCGCCGGCGATTTGCACAAAAAAGCAGCAAAAACATCACCCGTAAGCTCTGTACCTTGAACTTTTCTAGCTTACTTTGCAGGAAAACGCCTGAATCGCGCATTGTATCCAACGAAATGAAGTTGGCAAGAACTCGAGCACCTGCAACTCGTGGCGGCAAAACGAACACGCCTAACCAATTCGTCTGCTTTCTTTCTTCACTCCTTCTGTCGCTCTATTTCCCGTTCTTTCTGTCGGGGCCGTCGATGCCAGCGCCCAGGATTTGCAGCGTTCTGCTGCCGTTTCCTCTGAGAGAAACGAGGAAACGCTAGAGTTGCATTAGACGCCAGTCTAATGCAGCTGTAGCGTTTTTGTTTTCGTATACCAATACACTTATTATTACTATTTTCTCACCCGCCGACACGTTTCATTTAAGCTTTTCTGGGACTTATCAATCTCTTACCGATACGCGAGGCAAACTAATTATTTCGGCTTCGTTCGGCCTTATTTCATCAGCAATTGTTAGTACAATTTTAGTGAAATATTAATCGTAACGGAGTTCCACCGGTAACGCGGTAATGCGGTAGCGGAAACTCGTTTGAGAACTGGGAAAGTACTAGGAACGGGGCTCCATAACGCTTCCAACTGGGCTAGCTGTTAGTCCATTCTTAAAGGGACCAACGATATTGGGTAGGCATGTTTCTCACTTTCCAGATGCTTGCAGGTACTAGCGGGACCCACGTGAGCTCGCACGTAACGCCACTGACCAAGAAGCTTCGTTGTCGCCGCGTAATTTCACGGATACAAGCGGGTGTCTACTTTCAGTGTCTCCTTAGCAAAACTTGATGACGAAGTTGTGAGGATCGTAGTTGTTGAGCGCTGTCAATAATGCGGTCACCATAATGCTTTCGAGCTTTGAGATCCCCGCGGTGAGGATATTTGAGTGCGGCTCATACATTGGACGCGAGGACTGCGTGAGCCAGGCACGTAGCGGAGGGGTGGGAGGGGGACGCACCCCCCCCCCGAACTTTTCATTTTGCTGGGACCTCCTCTCCCCTTCCCCCTGATACAGCATTTTGTATCAGGGCAAGAAGACTGCAGTTTAGCTGCAAGTCAGCGCAGTTGTATTTCAGTGTTCTCTGTCGTCGCGCTGGTTGCTCTCATAAGAACGGGTCGCAAGTGGTTTCTCGTACTGCAATAGGTCCCAGCGGGTCCCTCCGTACAACGACCCGGAGCGCAGTTGTCCAAAGCTCGTTGTTATTTAAAGCGAGAAATAAAGGGGGCTCCCATTAAAATTCCGACCGCCGCCGTACGGAGGCCGTCGCTCAAAACAAAACTCATCGAGTTCTTTTCAGAGTCGAGCCCCCGGCGACGCGGCACGGCACCGATTAAAAATAACTCGGACCGCTAACGATCGGAAAAGCACGTACATACAAAAAAACGCGTTCGTTATCGAAGGCATACAAAAGGAAACCTGGCAGCGCTCTTCAAAGAGAAGTCGATGAACCGTAAACGCTCGAGCATCAGCCAACTGATAAACGCATAAAAAAAAAGCGTCGCAACAAGGAAAAAAAACAAAAAAAACACCCGCAGTCGCGCTATCGGGTCTCAAGCGTTATCGGCCTTTTCTTCCAGCCTATAAGTATTTCCATACACTCTTATCCTTTTAATTGCGCGGATAATAAGGATAGCAACAAAGAGAAAACGGAAGAGAGCGGCGACGATTGTTGACCACCGTCGCCATCGGCGAGGTTCGAAGCCACGCCTTCAGAAGCCGCTATTATAACTCCATTGTGCCGAGAAGAACGCCTTACGTTCGGCCTAAGGCACCATGCAGCTAGGCCTAACGTTCCACAGGTCTGCTTGATCCAAACATGGCTCGAGGCAAGGGTGTAGGGAACGAGTACGACGTTGCTTCTTGCTCTTTGATTGGTCCAGCAGCCAGACGATGTCCGCGACGCGTTGTCGATGTTTGATTTGTTCGGCTTGCCCAAGAACGCGGCGACGTGGCATAATTGGGATGCGTGAATGGCTTGGCTGCTTTAGTCCCGCATGTAGAACCAGAAATAATACGTTACAACCTAGAGATCACAGTCTTCACACCCAGGTTCCGGTACCTAATGACGAATTCCGCTGGTGGTTTGGGAGCGCGCCGGGATCGAATTTTCTGGGAACGCGCCTATTTCACCCGGGGTTTGGGATCGAGACGGACGTGTTCCACTGGTCGTTTTGGATTAGCTCCCACTACAGATCTAGATCCGGATCCGAGGAAAGTCCATCCGCCGATTTCGGCGGATTCGACCGGAAGCCAGCCTGGCCAATTAACCCTCGCTGCGCACACATGACTTTCTTTCTCACCGGGCACCTTGCCTATCAGAATTCGTAATGGCCGCTCGGGAAGTTCCGCCCGCTTTACTGCTGATGCTGCTTCGGATGACAGTTTGTCGTCAAGTTACGCGAGCAGCTCCTCCAGCAGCCGCGGCTCGAGTAGCAGCGATAACGAGGATTGCTTGTATGTCTCGCATGAATTCGACTGCCTTTTCGGACCTCCGCAGAATGAGCCGAAAATCGAGACGTACTTGGACACCGTTCACGAGTATTCCGATGAAGAGGCAAAGGGTTACGCTGATGCGCATCGCTTATCGACGCGCATCTTTCACATCATGATTAACTTCGCTCGTGCTTTGAACACGTGTTGTTAGCACCGCGATTGCGAAAATATGTGCTTCGAGATCCGGGACCGCGGGAAGGGGAATCCTCGGGAAAGTGAATGACTGGAAGGCATTCGCCGATCCCGGAGGAGTGGTCATGTTCCATTGGGGATCCGAAGGCGGAGCGACTCTGTTCGGATCGCGTACCCTATCTCGGATGGAAGATCCGGCATCCAGGAGTTGGTGACTCCGCGACCACAGCGACACTTGCGGTCACTCGTATGTATACATCTTTGCCGGGACATCTACGCACAGCTGCCAGGATCGCGACCCTCCGACAACATGAGAGCCCGACTTCTGTGACGTCATTTGTTGCCCCTTCGGGACCACGTTTGATGTATACGGTCGGGATAAGACGCTCAACACTCCAGCCTAAGGCGCGTTTCAGGAACCGATAAGCCTAACCTGGCTGCTGTTTTCGCACGCTAAACTCGTCGCCGCGTCTCGTCGAGTGCGCAATCTCGTCGCCCATTGCGCGCACTTTGTTATTCTCTCGAATTAGAGTGCCGATAGCGGCGGCGGCGACATGGGGGAGCCCTCGGACGACACGATTGCATATTATCGGCGCTGGCTTAACGAGCGTGCGAGCTCCCGGAGCGCTTTCCGCAGCGTCGTTTCCGCATCAGATCCCCCTAATTGTTCCAGCGCGCGGCGCCTGCTCATTGTCCTTCTGCGGCGAGGAGAAGAGGCGACATTTCATTAGGATTCGTTCCACGAGTGTACTAGGGGCGGCTGCACTTGGCGCATTCGGCTTTGTCCAATACCACCTAGACGACAGGGCCGACGCCTTTCCCCAGAGATACGTCATCACTAGCGGGCCCAAGCAGCGCCGTTCGGGGATCCACTAGCGATGACGTAATGCGCCGGCCTTGTCTTCTAGGTGGTGTTGCTTTGTCTCATCGCCTACATGCCCAGGCTCCGCCCCATTGTGCGGGGGAACATCGAGGTAGCGCTCGTTCAATGCGGATAGTCTCGGGTAGGGTCACTATGCGGAAAGAAACTGAGGGAGAGGAGGAGATGGGAGAGCGCGGTGACGTCAGAGAGCGGAGCTCTAAATGGAGTGATGGTAAGTACCCACAGTCTTTCTTCAGACAGAGCGAACAAGAACGTCGCCTGCTCCTCGCGTAGGGTCGAATTGAAGCGTCCAGCCGAATTGGTTCTTTCAGCCAAATGGCCACCTCAGCCGGACTGGGATGACACCGAAATCACCGGAGGCGCGGTTAATTCGAGAGAGACTGGATCGAGGGTAATCTCATTATAAAACAAAGCGCGAAAAAAAGGAGGAAGACAAATAAAAGGCACATACGAAACGGTCGCCTGTTGTACGTGTCTTTTTGCTCCGTTTTTTTTAGCGCTTTTTTTGTTATATATCAGTACCAATCGAACCAGTTTTCAACACTTCTGAAGAGAAATCTTTTTGCGTGCGTGTGTGTGTGTGTGTGTGTGGGGGGGGGGGGATCGGGTGCTTAGTTTTCAAACCGCAAAATCATTTTCTTGCACAACGTCACGAGACGCAAGGACTCCGATCTGAAGATGGAAAAATACAGGCCAAAGCAAAGGATTCCAGACGGTGTTGTACGGAACGGCATACCAACGAACGACTTTCGTGGAACGCGTTTCATTTAAGAGGAACGGAGGAACGGCGCGTTCTCTTGCATCTGTGGAACTGGAACTCATTGTGAATTGGAAGAAACAACGAAAGAAACGGCGTTACTCTTTTTTTTTGTATATGCCTGTAATTTTATTGTAATTTAGTAAGCACTCGGCATTTTTTTAGCAACTATTTCAACCTCCAAATTAAAAATATAAAAAAATGCCCCCCCCCACCAAAAAAAAAAAAAACTGAACAGATTTGATTGTGGCGATTCGTTCCGATGTGGACGTTTTGACTTACTAGCTTCAGTTTATCTACAGATTATTCTGGCAAAATATTACACTTCATAGGCAAAGGTAACGTTAATGTAACGACACGCTCCTAACTTAAAAAAAGTAACAGGAACCCGTTTCTTTCGAGCCAATGTAACTTGTAGCGAGGACTACGAGAAGGAACGAGGGACAAGTTTTCATGCCTCTTTTGGAGGAACGTACAAAGCACTCGTTTTGGATACTAACATTTTGAGACACGCCTCTTCTTTTTCCTTTTTAGCAATTTTTGTGTGGGATCGTTGCGTTGTACCTTTTTGATGCCACTTTCCTCAACCGCCGATTTCACTAAAGGTATCAACAAACCTGAGCAGAAACCGCTGCTCATGCGCATGGACCTGCTCTTTGAAGAGCAGAGCGTCTGCCCACGCTTTCAGGCAGCTGTGTATGGGCTCCGCCATAACCGACCTTCACCTTTTGTTTTCCCCTTACTCCGTTCGCTTCACTTCATCATTACCACAGCAGGACAGGTTACTGCCCCTTTTGGTGCTACTGCGTCCTTCTCCACAGCATAGACCACCATGGAGGCTCGTAAAGCATGCTTCAGTCGCTAGGCATCTCGGTAAACCAAGAGAAGCTCGGTTATGGCGGCTGAATCGTAGCGTATGCTACGCTAAGGATACGAGATGGTAGGGCAGTGTCCTTCATGTCAACACCACCGATTCACGGGACTAGTTAAATCTCGGTGCGTCCGATTCGTCCACAGCCGAACACGAAGCGAGCAGAACATGACCGAAGGTTCTGCCGGAATCCATATCGGTTCTGGGCCTAGCCGAGCACTGCCCGAAAATCTGACCTCGTTTCTGCATGAAGGTGAAGAGGTCGTCCAGGAATTCCTTCCGCTTGGGGTCGTCGCTTAACTCGTACAGCTGCAACGAACAAAGGAACGAGCCAACGGTTACTCAACACTTGTAGAAAAGAAAGTCTCAAAGGCTATCGAAGACGGGCACTTCGCGGACTGTGTGTAGATGTATTTTTTTGTGTTCAATAAATCTGTTATTATTATATTCCTGCACGACACTCGGGCAGCTATCACGGCGATCAACAGATGGAAGTGATCCAATCACGATCCAGTGGGTTCTGCGTCACTTCACTAGCCGGATAAATTTTGGTCTGAACTTCGTTTTATCACAGACAGGGTTTTCCTGTTTCCGGCAAATACCGACGAATTCGCGAAAATCAACCTCCGAATCGGATTTATCAAAACCGGGAAAAGAAACAACGAATTCGGTGTTTTTTGGTCCACGAGGTTGGTTCTTCGGAACCACGCACCAATTATTTCATTTTCTTCTGTTTATTTGTACGAGGGTGTACGATTTACAGAAATAACAGCTCCTGTGGCGCGTACGTTCCCTGAATGTTGGAATAAGAATAATTGGGGTTGTGGGGATATTTAGACAGCGTGTAGTTGAAGCCCCTTCATGTTTTAAATGTAGCGCAAGGTGCGTCGATGCACGAGGCACGTGCAACGTGCAGCCCTTGGGAAGATCATGGCGGCACGGCGCAGCACTGAGCTAGATATCAGACGCCATGTTCTTTCCAGAAATGGCGCGCGGCACGTGTCTCGAGCAATTCCACAATAATGAATGGCGCCACTTTTCCCACGATAGAGGGGCTTTACATGTAGTTAGTCAGCCATTACAAAGAGACGACGAGTCACCCGCTGTAGATGAGACATTTAACCAGTGCAGTACAACCGCTAGCCCGGGGTCTTTAACGTGCACCACGCAGTAGTGGTACACGACCGCACGCCGGCACGATGCTCATCCAGATCAAAACGGGCAGGGGTGGGGATTGAACCCAGGATCTCTGGGTTCTGCAGCGCGAGCTTTCGCTCCACGTGCTCCGAGCTGGTGCACGCTAGCCCACTCGCGGCCACCGATCCCCCTAATGTTGGAAACTTCAACGCCCGTGACCTGTTTGCTTCTACATGAACCCCTGACTAACCCGCGCATTTTTTTCCGGAACCAAAATTTATTATTGAAGAACACCCGAATCTGTGGGAAAGAAAAAACACCCCCGAATTGGGAGATAAACCAATCCCGAAAACACGGAACGCTAATTGTAACACCGTAAAATTCTCATTGTTTTTTTCCGAAACCAAAAGGTGATATTGAAGACACCAAATCTGTGGTGTTACCCCCCTCCCCCCCTCTTCTTTTCCTCCCGCAAAAAAAAAAAAAAAAATCCTGCTTATTTCTGGTACAAACAAAAAACAAACCCCGAAGACACGGAACCTTAATTATGCGCAGCTCTCCGTGTTTGCGGTATTTACCGATAAACCTCCCAGAAAATAACCCACACCTAGTTTTTTTTTTTTTAATCAAAAACGGAGAAAACCGAAAAACTCCCAATTGGAGCAGTCTTCGAAGAAAATGAAAATTCATTTCGTTTAAAGAAATCTTCTATTTACGGCTATATCTTACGCCGAACCCCCCATGAACACGGCCTGCACTGAAGCTGTCCGCGAGGTTGATATTTAATGCACGATACACGCCAATTTCTCGCCCGACACCAAAAAATTAAAATAAAATAGACACCGAATCTACGAGGAAAGTAGACAGCCCGAAAAACACCACCGAATTCTAAGGAATATTAACCGCGAAAACACAAAATGCTAATCATAAGCCAGAGACACAGAGACATGGCCCGAGTGACCCTGCTCGTGCATCATGCGAGAGACACGGCGTCCTATACAGATATAATGAGAGGATCATGTGCGGAGACGCCTCAAGCATCTTCGAAATGCGCACGTATGCTGCAAACATGCTGCGAACATGGCCAATGGCATACAAGGAACCATGACGAAAGCGAGATTACATTCTATTCCGCTCATTTGCATCAGGCAGCGCGTCTACAGGGCCAGATTCTCCCCGAGCGGTTTCGGAAACCCTGCTTCCCAGAGGACGGATGCGCGGCGATCGCGCCGAGGGAGAGAGGCTGCCGCCCACGCACCGAGACACCGAATTCGCCAAGAGAGCAGAGACGGCTGTCTCCGCTCTCTCGACAGGGTTTCCACGACAGACGGCGGCAGCCACCCCTCTCAATTCAAAGGAGCGTCCAGCCGTACCAACTACGCGAAAACTGTCACCGCCCAGGCCTCTCGTCAGACGAGAGAGAAGTATCTGGACCAGGCTCGAGTGACTTCTCCAAGTCTCTCCAGCGGTGTCGAGCACACTGTAAGAAGAGATAGAGGTGTCTGAACGGCACCGCCTCGCCATGGAACGAACAAGTATGTCGAAGACTAGCTCGAGATTCTGGCAAGTGCCGTGAGATGTGCAACATGACTAGGGCCGCGATTAACTGTCCTCATTCGAGCACACGCTTCAAAGGCCGCGCGATCGTGCCTGCGCGGGGGCCCTAAACCGACAGTGCCCCCTGCCGGCAGACGCCCGAAGCCCAGGTGAAATCTTGGCCTCCTTTCTGGCCTTTTCAGGCACCTCTCTCTTCTTTCACCGTGGTGTCGGTGACTTCGTCAAGCCCATGACAGATGCCCATGACAGATCTGCGTGTGTTAAATCTTTCTTCTGACAAAGGTTTCCACGCTCGAATACCATTCGAATGTGAGAACTTATTTATAACTCCCATCTCTCGCGTGGTACTCGAGCAGGTTGGTACAATCGATATCGTAGATTTCGCGACGGAATTCGCTGCGTCCGTGTCTCTGTCGTTATCATGCTCATGAAGGGTTTGCTTTGCTCCTGTTGAAGTTCGTATTGTGGTGGAAGATAGCCACTTTGCTCAAAGACACTTGTTGGAAATGAAATAATAAACGATTTGATGTACAACAACGTTTCCACTGGCATTAGTCAATTCGAGGGAATAAACACGAAGCTCGAAGATAGACGGTCTCGCTCTCTCCATACAAGTCTGTGGCTGTATGCAAACTTTTGTATATTTAATATTCCAAATTGCGCGCATTCTGTCCTGTAAGCATCACTCCTTGTTACTTTGATCTGTTCTAACATGTCCCATCACTCCGCATGATGTCAATTCGTGAAAATTATTTGTTATAATTTTAAAAGATCAATTTTTTCGCCGTGATATTTACACCCCTAAGATTTTTCTGCTTAAATAATTTTACTCTGCGCAGTTACCTAAGCCAATTACGCTGGTTACTCCAGCTTATGATAGTGAGGCTCAGGTGCACATAAAACATAGGAACCAAAACACTTTTTGCTTAGATCAAGTTGAACATTTTGAAGTATACACGGTGTTTATGAATTTAAACAATGCTTGTAGTTAGGAGTGAGATGATATCCAGATTAGATCAGTGAAATATGCCCTAGACCTAATCGTGCCTTATGTAACTCGTATATTTTATCCGTGCACATTGACCGGCACATTCGTTAAATGCACGCGGATAGAGAACGTTTCGGTCTTGTATAAGAATGTTGATAAGAATGATAATACTTATACGCCAGTTTCAATACTTCCTGTTTTTTGAAGGCCAGGAAAGGATTACCTACACGCGATTGTCGATATCTTATAAAGCGTAAATTAATTAGAAGATTTCAGTTTGGCCTTCAAAAGCGTCGTTCGACAGAAGTTGCTTTGTTTGAGAGAAAAAGAAAGCTATTTTACGTAATCTTGAAGATAAGAAACTGGTGTTGGAAGTTTATATTAACTTCACAAAGGCTTTTGATTATTTAAACCACAGACTGTTACTCCAGAAACTCGAGTTCTAATATGCTCGTGGGCAAGCTTTTTATTTTATACTGCAAGCCTCTCTAGAAAATTAAAAACAATACGTAAGCTGCTATAATTTTTTTTTCTAGTATGAAGCCAACAATGTTTTGGGTTCGACAAGGAAACATTTTTGGTTCTTCTTTTTTAAATTTTTATCGGGTTTTTGAGTGACATCGTAAATATTGACAAAACGACCTGCAGCGACACGTGGTAGCGTACCCAATCCGTAACTCTCATTACAGATCCTTTCCAAAATTCAGTCTGGCCACTTTGGTCACTATCATCATCTGAGGAATGTCATCTGTGCCGTACTAATGGCGGCCTTCTAGTGGCTGATTAAGAAATATGTCGAAAATTTTCCCAAGCGGATGATGCGAGGCCTAAACATTCGAGAGGTAAATACGATGCGCCGCAGGAATCGAACACAAGAGCTTTGTAAAGGCCGAACTCGATGGAGCGAATTATGCGACGAATTACTGACGAACTTCGCCCGACGGCACGCTCGCTTTGCGCGCGACGTAGCAGCCACTGTGCTAGTGCCACGCGCAAAACAAAAGCCACAGGGCAAAAATCGTCAATTTTTCGCGGCATATTCGCCCCATGGAGTTCAGCCATAAAGGGCCTTTAAAAAGAAAACTAAAATGTTTTTTAACACTCTGGTTGGGACACGCGTGTTTAAAAATTAATTCTACAAAAAACAAAACAAAAGAAAAAAATTGAAGCAATATTGACGGCGCGAGGCGCGATTTAGTCGGTAGTCACCGCCATGTCTCTTTCCGTGCCAGCAAGCGCATAAAATACACCGATCTCACAGTTAAGGCCCTGTCACACTGAGGCAACACGACGGCAACCAGCAACACAGCACGTTGTACAACAGTCGGGCAACGTGTTGCTCGCTCCCCGTGTTGTCCGACAAACCTGTCACATCGCGGAAAACAGCAGCACAAGATGGACGACAACTAAAATGTTGCCTCGGTATGACAGCTTTCGGCCACAAAAACAGCAGCAACTCGTTTTGGACAACGTGTGTTGCCCTGATCGCTGGCTGAGCGAATTTCGGGACTGCAACACGACAACGCAGACAGCTTCGACGGCAGAGCTAGTTCATAACGTCTTACTCAAATAAAGGCTTGTAAAACGTTATTTAACGATAGTTAAGGCCGGCGGGCAGCTAAATTAATTTAACGGATGTTTTTTACTGCGTAATTACGGAAAGCGATTGTCCAAATGGTCACAGCTACGATCGTGAACGTTCAGACCGGTGTTGAAATTAGCACTGCCGAGAGACCAGCTCACTTTACTGCTAGTGACATAAAATGGCATGCCTACTCACCCGCTGAAAAAGTATAACAAGAATAATCCAAAAAGCAAAGATAAAAAAATCGAAGCATTAAAACGATCACTCTGATCATGAATGTTGATGATTGGAACTTGGAAACAGTCGCTACCAGACACCTGATTTGTCTCGAAAATACCAAGGACGTTTTGGTGAACGAAGCGATCACATAGAAGGCGATAGTCAAATAGACAGCGTTGAAAAATATTTATTCCACCGATTGTTACGAAGGCCGAACGTGTCGGTGTCGCAGTTTTTTAGCACCGCCAGTTCAGCTCAACACCACGTTACAAAAGACGCTTTAGGGTACTGCCGGTGCTAACTCAATTTTACGGCTGAAATAGGAATTTCACGAAAGAAAGAACCGGACAGAAACACTTCATACGTTGCGTAAATCTCATACATTTATCAGCGATCTCACTTTCCTCGGTTAGGGCTATCTGCTTTGTCAGCCAATGAAGAACATTTTGATAAAATAAAGGGTGGAATATACTTTCCGTGTCAAGCTTCCTAATCACAGTCACTGGTTGATGTCATCCCGTGGTAATTTCCGGCCCTTCGAACGCAGTAGCACTATGTAGAGTCACATTTCCAGCGACTCCGCACCGCACACGAACGAAGGTAAACAATCAAGGTGGCGGAGTGTTCCCCGTGTTGTACCCGCCATCAGCGCGGTGTGACAGGGATGTCGGAAAACAAATCGGCCAACACGGTTGCCGGGCGGTATCAACATGTTGCCCGACTGTTGTTGTTGCCGCGATGTGACAGGGTCGCCGGCAACACGATTTGCTCGTGTTGCCGGATAGAGTTGTCCAACTGTTGCCTCAGTGTGACAGGGCCTTTAAGGCGCATTCACACTGGCATTCACACTGCCGTTCGGACTGCATCCGGAAAGCGGTGGCAAACGCGGTTGCTTAAAGATCCAACACAATTTCACGCTCGTTCGATAATGAAAATGAGCTGGTCCGCTTGGCGGGTGCGATTCGAACGCCAGTGTGAATGCACCTTTAGTGAGATCGGTCTATGGAAAGGCCGCCAAAAGTACGTTCGCGCGCAAGCTGCACGTGCTTGCATAGATCGGACAGTAGAAGAGTAGAAATCTGGGCGAGTTGGTGATGGGAACGTGGTGTGTGGTGAAGTGGGTGTGGTGGATTGTTCGGGTTTTTTCGCGGTCTTCATGTTTTTCTTATTCAATTTCAGTTGTAAGTCAGCGCCTTGTCTGTGTGTATACTCTTCTACTTGTCCGTCGTTTTGTTTGCGCTGTTTTTCTTCCTTTCATTAAGATGGGACACCAGTCGGAGCGCCATATTTGCAATTGTTCTTTGCGGAGAGAAAGTCGGCTGCTTCCTGCGGAGGGGTCGCGGTGACGTCAGGACGACGTCGAGTTCTGATTGGCTTCCATTGGAAAGGTAGCGGGTAGATCTCAATGCTAGATGCCTTAAAATGTTCCCGATATCTTTTTTTTTTTTTACTCAGCCAATAAGGGTTTGACATTTTGACATCTATGCAACCGGTGAGCAAGAAACAGACGAGCTTGGGCTCCGCGTAAGCCGAAACGTTCTTTACGAGCAAGTCAGCGTTTGTACACATACACCTGGTTGTGTGGTCAGGTGTGGGCAGGGCGAGTGCGCAGGAACCAGATCCGCGTGAGAGGAAGCCTCTGCGCATGCGCCGAGAACAGCGCCACCGCTGCGGCGTGACGTCAGGGCCGCGTGTCGGTTTGCAAGGATTATTATTCTTAGAAAATCTGAATCTTTTGTGGTTGACGCCGGGCAACACTGTTCTATAAAGTCGAACTTCCTCGATTTTTCGCCGAGGTTCGGCGAACCGGTCCAATCCTAGGTTCGAAAAAGTTCGCCACATCCCTAATTAGCACATGTCCCAAAAGGCGGTAAAAACAAAGTCATACAGCAACGTGAAAGGGCACGAAGAGTAGCGTAGAAAAGGAAGAATGTGAAAGGAAAAAGAAAAAAAGAAGAAGAAAGAAAAGAAAGCAGGAGGGCCAGGGACCAAGTCGCGACATTCGCGAAGTTCGGGATCTGTCAGCCGGGCGCCTTTAAAAATAAAGCGGGAATCACACCTCGCGGCGCTGGGTACACTGGCAGCCGGAGGGATGCGTCCCGGAGGACCGGCCGTGATTTATAGCGGGTTAATTTGGGATTGCGACGCCGCGACCGGGAGCGGCAGAGAGCCCTAGCTCTGTCACGCTCCTTGTCTCCGCTGGAGCGCCGCAGAAATCATGACGTCACGCCTTCAGACACCCGAATTATTGCGTTAACGAGAACCGCTGAAGACGGAGACACACCGTTCAGACATCGTACAAAAGACGCGGTGTTCGCTGCACACACGATGACATCTGCGGACGCGCGTCAAGTATGTTCGAGGCACGTATGCTTCGTATACATGCTTCGACGTGTTTGTAGACAGTTTTCTGAGTGACCAATGTGACTGTCATAACTTGTTTAAACCGCAGTGTGACCGCGGTTCGAACAAGCCAAGCTTCCGAGGAACGACACTTCAGACATGGATGGATGGACGTTAATGGCTTTGTAACGGGCGGTAGGCTGGGCCATCTAGCCTAAGCCTAAAAATCTGAGTGTTTAAAATCATCCGCGGATTCGTCCGAGGACTCTTTCTCATCCGCGGATTTTTCCGAACAATCTTGGAGAACGGAAGAGCGTTTCCTGCGATTTCAGACGAAGCACTAGACGTCTCGGTGTTTAAAGTCATTGTTCCCAGAAAAGTCCGCGAATGAGAAAGAGGGTCTCGCGTGAGCTTTCTAACATAGCGTCGAAACCAGATACAACCGCATATTCGAATCGTGGCTATCGACGATAGACCCTTTCCAAAAAGTGCGCCATTCATTCGAGTTCCTTCATAGTTTGGGACGGCACTCGGGGCAAGTAGTGAGCACACGACGGCTGCGTCGGCGTTGGGTGTGCGCAAATTCGATTCAGCTCGTATCGAGAACGAGCAAGCGCCTATGCCAGCCGCTTTGGCAACAAGATGGCGGCGCTCATAACGCTGTCGGGGAGTACGGTGCCGGCACTCTAACCGTAGTTTGTTTATTGGCTCTAGCGTTAACTTGAAAGCACGGACGTCACGTGATTAGCGACGTGACTACGGCTTGTACCTCCACCTCGTGGGTGGTGCACGACGCTCTGCGCCGGATAGGAGATGTGCTAGACCTGCACGAATGCTCGCCGCAGCTGTGCCATCGCGCCCGTGCCTCTCACATCGCTGCGAGAGGTTTGTGAAACTGTGGAATCACTGACGGGACAAGAACGACAGGGAGGTCTTTCAGCTGTAGCCGATGTTCGCGGAGTGCACAGATTGGACTTCGGCGACATAAGCACGGTGTCGTCATTGTCGTGCTTTTGTACCCCAACCCTCTGCTTGACGAGCCTGACAGTCCATCGCACGAAGCACACATTGAGCACAGATGAAGTCCGAAGAGCACCATTGGCACACGGCGCGCCGGCAATGACATCACGCTGATGACGTATGATGACGCTTGATGACGTATTTTTATGGCCATCATTCGGTCACAACGCCGTCGGACGCCACTTGTTTTTCACGTACTGTGACAAGTGAGGTCGTCTTAGAGGTCTAGGAGCGACTTCTCGGACGACTGCAAAGACGAGGGTCGTCCTTGAGCATACGATTGACGCGGCGCGTGCCGCTCAATCGCATTTTTATGACCATTTACTCCGATTTGTTGCTCAATAAGAGAAGTAAGGCTTTCGCCTTAAAACAAAAAATACTTGTAAGGTCTGCCCTCGTAGATAGTCCACACCGCGTAAAATGTCAACATTTTAACATGTGTAGGCCGGGGACAGTATAGTGTTTGTAAGAGTCCATAGTATATGTCACGCCACCCGTTTTCGCTCGGCATGCAGGTTACTGAACTGGGTACGCATGAAGACGGCAAAGTGGAACAAGTATCCAAAACGATTTCTGTATGATCGAGCCGGCGTGGTACAGCATTCCCTTACAAAGGGGGAGGGAATAACCAACCCCTATGTGGGCTCCAGCTGAAATCCGATATCGAAATCCCCTTCCCCCTCTCTCAGCTCAGCTCTCCAAAACCATTTCTCACTTTCCCACCTACACCGGGTCATAAAACATGGAGAGAAAAAAAAATCTGCGCCAGTTAGAGCGTAAAGCAACATTATTCGGCAGCCTAAAAACAACTTCTTGGCAGGGGCAACCCCGCGAGCGCGTTTCGAGGATATTTTTCCCCCACTTCGCCTTTTTATTTAGAGCATTCTGATGCTTCTCTTCTCCGGCTAATTTATCTTCGTATTTTCGTGTGTTTGACTTAAGTAGTCCGCTTCGCAAAAAGCGGTAACAGCCCGATGATAGCCGGGGATGGGGCCTCCGCGCCGGGACTCCGCTATATCGGTGAGCCACACGAGAGAGAACAAAACAAGAAGACAAACCGATGAGCCTCCGTATAGGTGTCACAAGACCCCGGGCCTCAACTCCGCGTTAGAACCCGCTAAAAACTGTCGAAGCGTGCCCCGAAAACTAGAAAAAAATACGTCACAAAAACGGCAAAAAAAGCGAACTCCATCGAAAATAAACGGGCATAGACCCCCTAATGAGTGTTCTAGAAATATTTCGTTCTTCGCGTCTAGTTTTAAGAAACGCCTGTGATGGCTTACGAGAATAGACCCGACTGGATGATTAAAGGGTTATGGTTTGGAGCAGAGGCTATTCCCGGACGAACGCCTAATGCCGAACCTATCTTCCGGATTTGTGTTTGACTGCCTGCCTGCCCCCCCCCCCCTCCCCTCCTCCTGGAAGGGTGCAAAAGAGTTCACCGTTGATGCAAATCCAAATTTCGTACGAACCAGAGCAGAATGCATGACCGATCCTAAAAATCGATGGAAAATGTTTGATGGCACACCAGACTTCCTTGATGGTTTGTCACAGCCTGGTGCTCACTGCTGTCTGATGGACTATCAAAAACACCTGATGGTGACTCTTGGAACATCAAACAATTTCGATGTTGGCTGACGGACCATCAAACATTTCTGATGGTGTCCAATGGAAGATCAGACATCTTTGACGGTGGCAAACTGACAATCGATCATTTTTGACGGTGCCCGCGTGAGACCGTAAGGGTATCTTGAATCTTGATGAACCATCAAAACCTCAAAAAAGTCTGATGTGTACCACGACATCCTGCGAAGTTCGACGGAAGCTGATGGTCTTCATGAAGTTCAAGCGGTGGGCGACAGGTAGCTGTCGCGTCATCAAACATGCGTGGGTTGCATCCGATGTCAAAAACTTGCAGTGGTGTGGCACAATTTTTAAAGTACCGTCTTCGATCAGAAAGTAATAAGTCTGTTGTTACACTCTGGCCTGAATGCCATGATACTCAGGAAATCACGGAGGCAACTCCTAACCACTACGTAAAGTTTAAAACGATATCTTCCAGCGCGAAGTGTGTGATTGCATTCAAGTTCGGACCGAGCGTTGACGGAACACTTGTATCAAGTCATGATCTAAGTGCGTCGCAAAAATACGTACGCTTCGGAGCAGCTACCCGAGAGCGCGGTTTTAAAATTTGTCTCTTGTCCTTGCATAACGTTTTCACTTTTTTTTCTTTTTCTTTAGAATGGTTGGTATTTTTCTTTTTCGCCCGGCGTCATCTCCAACGGGCCAACAAGTCAATAATGAGGTTTGCAACTTTTATGGTGGGTAAAGGAGAGTGCGCTTGAAGCCTGTACGTCGCTACACAACTCGTCACCAACTGCTTCACAGCGTGCAGGATGGATCGCGCAGAACTGAGTTCTCCGGAAAATCCCAGAAGTCCTCGCGACAATCCCAGAGAGCAACGCGTGACGCGGGGAATTGTGGGGCTGTTTCGGCGCACGCTCAGGCTGACTGAGAACGTTTCGTACCCCCAGAAGTGGTAGCATCTATGCCCCTTATCCGTGTGAGTTCAGAGCACAAAGAGAACGAATGCAAAACAAATTCAATACAAACTCTGCTTTCTTATAGTGCCGCCTTCTTTGCGGTCGAACGCCATACAATGCCAAACCAACGTCAACTTATTTTTTTAGACACCGGTACTATTCGACGCGCCGTACATTGGATCGTCGCAATGTACCGAAAAGACGATGACGAGGCCGCAACAAATTTTTGGAATGGTCTATTGAGAGAGTAAAAAAGAGAATAAATGCAAGCTGTGGAGAGATTGGCAGCCTTAAGAAATGGTATATTGGACACATTTTGTATCCAACCGCCGGTGCGAGCTCCCGAGCGAGGATCCATCATTCCGTCGTCGGACACTGGGAAGCGCAGCCGGGTGGCGTCTACATCGAAAGCGAGGCTGTCGTCGGTGGCCTCAGCGCTCGCAGCGTCGACGTATAAATCGGGGCGTTATTTTGGAAGACCCCGCTGAAAGATCCCCTTCTCGCGAGACGCACATCTTGCCGAGGGAAGCCTGGAAGCCACGTCGCATCCGCGCTATGTTTCTGCTACACAGAGCCCTTGTTTCTTATCGTTGGTGCATGTATTTTATACAGATACTCGTGTTAGTATAGCCAAGTCGCCTTACAAGGCGACGGCAAGCATCGTCACATCGATCACCACTTTGTACAAATGTATAATCGTGCAAGACGACGACTGCACCGCGGTGCCTCGTTCCTAACTGTAGGCTCGATTTCTTAGCTACGAACTTCATCCTGTTGGCGATATACTCCGTGTCACGGTAACTTGGCAAACGGCGAAGGCTGCGGTTAGTGGCGTGGGAGGAGTGCTTCGCTAAATTATAAAGGGACGTTCGATTTTTGTCACACGGTGGCCTTGGTTCCATGAAGCATGGAACTTAACGTCTGCTCTGTGTTAAAATAATGTAGTGTGAATTTATATATTTAAAAAAAATTTTGATTCTAAATATTACAAGGGGCACACTTCTCATTGCATGCCGCTTACAAGCGCCGGCCGTTCACGACGAAACTAAAAATGTATTTGTAACACGATTCGAAAGAACGGCCGAAGCGTTCCTAACAGAACCCAGATCTCCCGGTAATGGAGTCAGTTTCAAAATGGCGAACGATTACTGGTCCTCGAGTGGGAATAACAACGACTGGAGTCGATGCCTGATCGATAGAGAGAGCAGCCAACGCTACGAGAAACAAATACTAATCAAATTATGTTTCCGAGAGGAGCAGAACCTGAAACTCGGCACCCTCCTTAGAGCGGCGACGCATGCAAGCATACGGCCAACGTGCGCGTATACTGTTCATCCATCAAGCTTGTTCGTCTGCTTAATAGGGGCACTCTATCTTCGGTGTCCGCATCACGCGGCGCTCTCCATCACCATCTTCGCCACTTAATGTGAAATCGAAAGTCGCTTTTTTTTTTTCTGACTTTAAAGGGCGGTAACGAAATTACTCTTCGTAGAAATTGGGACCAGACAAAATGTCGGCTCGGATGAAACAGACCCACTAAGTAGTTTCAGGATTAGCGTCCCGTCGGAAAGCAAGATATTCGTTTACTTCGTACTGGCGACGCCCACTCGTGCCTACGTCATCATGCGGTCGTTCTGTTTCTTGTAAACAGGAGAAATGGCCTTTTATGGGACGTTGCGTTCTTTTACACTTCAAGGGGCGCTCCAAGTGATTTTTGTAGAAACTTGTTTTTGATGGCGTATTGTTTGTCGGGCTTTAGTCAATAAAGATGTCCAGTTCTAGATGGCAAGACGTCCAGTGAACTCGCAGCAAGAGAAATACTCGGGCACTATTTTCTCTTGCGGAGGCTATCGTCGGGGTCTCACCACCTCCATAAATTTTCGTAAATGAAAATAATTGAGTGGAGATTTGAAACGTTACTGGTATCGCATCGCTCTTTTTGGGTGCGTTGTGCGTTAAACGTGAAATCTTTGGGTGTAGGAGACGTAATACAGCAATTGTTTGATAACGCCGTCCGACGGCGCCCCCCCTCCCTGGAGTCTCCTCCAAGGCGCAGAAACACGGGCGTGTGACGATCCTGGACTACAATTTTTATAGGGAAATCGGCCACCCATCAATGTAATTTCGTTCTTTCTTTTTTTTTTTTTAGGATCCTTAGATTTTGTAGTTGAGTTTTTACCACAAACAGAAGATCTCATCATCCGTTTAAGTGTCATTTTAATGATCTCTAGCAGGAATAAACACAACTCATGATGACTTCTAGGGTCCTCTGTTGTAACAAATCAGTTCGTATGATGACTACACCAAGTTAAAAAAAAAAGAAAGAAGCATTTCCTACTCGGCCGTCTCCATCTTGGATGGCGTAACTTCAGGTATGCGGTAAAACGTCGTTTAGCTCTCGCCATGCCACTGGAACGTGTTGAAGTCTTAACCGCAATTCTCCACCATTCTTTTTTTTTTCGATTATATATTAATTTTTTTTTAATTGTTTCAAATTGTAATGTCTCGCTTTTCCAGTACTTATTTTGCCCCGCTCACGTGTGAGCTACGTGGCTGGGGACGAGGGCCAACCAGCGCCTGCCCTACTTGAGTCTTTCGCGGTGTTCATGAGATGCACATATTTAACAACAACCAAGGAGCTTAGACATATTTCTATATATGTATAAACTCCTTCTCGACCGCGGGCACTGCCTAACCCTCCAAGATAACAAAGCCGAAGTGGTGATTTATTGGCACCAGTGCTGCGCAAACGTTGGGCTCAAGCTCTCGTTCAATCAGCGAGAACTGAAGCACCACCCGAACGCTGAAGCCACCTGTAGTCTCTGCCAACGTTATTAGATCACCTCAGTCACGGAACTGCCTATAGACGCTGCTTCCATGAGCAGTACCCCACCTCCCCCACGGCCTGCCTCCCGTCGTTCGAAGCGCCACCGTTTTGAAGACGGCTGCTATGGCAACTGCCGTGTATTCTATTGATTACATATGTTTTCAAGCACAGCGTCTGGATGGCGCTTCACCGTACTCCATGGAACACGCAGTTTCGAAACAAAATCCTAGACGGCGCTTCGAACGACGGGAGGCGGACTGGAGGGAGCGAGGGGGGCTCTTTACGGGATTCCCTCAACTGAGCTAATCTAGTAACGTTGATCGGTGCCCCGCGTTGGTCTTCTTTAGGTGGCGTCAAAAGTGTTACCGATGTTGGCATCGCAAGTGATCGGCATCCCTCCCCTCTTTTCTTTTGTGAACCGCGTAGCATATGCGCATGCTCCATCCCCTAGCCACCATCGCGGCGAGTTCCACCCGACCCTCTAGCAGCGTCTGTTTCCAGCGCGAACCGAGAGAACGGCTAGATTAATAACGTCGATGAAAAACAAGTGCAGATATTTCGAGCCCCAAGAACAAAAAAAGCCAAAAAAGAAAAAAAAAGAAAACCATCCGGTCTTGGCGATGTATCACAACCGGGATTTGATTCATGGCATTGTTCGAGGCCTCCGATCGGTTCGGATTAACATGGCCGCGCGATTCCGCCTTCCATCGCGCTCGGCCGATCGCGCCGAGTGTGCGCGTCGAACGTATACGCGATCCCCCGCAGAGCGAATCGCAGCGCTGCGGGCCACACACTGGGATAAACGATTTTGCGTTTTTTTTTTCGACCTCCGCTTTTCATTAATACCAACTCGAAGTCAAGGCCCTGCAAATGACGTCATAGTTTGTGGATCCCCGACCCGCCCCGAGACGCGCTGGCGGCGACGCTAACGCAAGCTCGACAGCGATGTGTGGTCCACTAGTGATGATGTAACGGGGGTGCTAACGCACAGGCCTCGTCTTCTACGTGGCATTGCTTCCACCAACTGGCGTGCGTCCTACACTCCGTTTTACCTAACGATGGCTACGATGGCACGCAGCGGACGCCACGAGTAATCGGAGCCAATCCAGTGCCACGTGACCTTCGGAGAGGAGCGGAGTGACGCGCCGGTCGAGTAATCACGTGACACGTTCACGGTGGCCCCTATTTGGCTGGGATATGGCTCGTGGGGTTCGCCGCAGTTCATCGTAAGCTGAAGTGGCGTATAGCGTTATCGGCGGCGACGTTGTGGCTTTCGCTAATGCGTCTGAAATTGAAGCGTCTTTAACGATTTGATTAGCCTATGGGCCTCGTGGTTTCCTTATTGAAGAGCTTGAGAAATACGGGGTGATTACGAAAAGGGCCGCTCTCCGTTATAGGGTATAGTCCTTTGTGTTGCCTGGCGTCTCTATTGAGTAGCGTACGCCAAAGCTTTGCGTGAGCAAAGAAATAATGTCGGCGCCATACACCCATTCAAAACGCGGTTTGGGCTTGGCGTACGTGCAGTGGTGAAGACGCAATTTCGTTTGCGTACGCAAATCTTTCGCGTGCGCTATTCTAAAGCTTCATAGTAAAGTGCAGACTTTGCGTTGGAAGAAATTAATGCTGTGAGGAAACCGGCACTGCTCAACATTTCCAAAATAATTGCTCCGCTCTTCTAAAAAAAGAACTATTTAGATTTGTCACATATTGTGGGACTCTGCGCAGTGTCACGTCTCTTCGAGGCACGTGCGTCTGTGTTCGCACGTTGCTTCTTTTTATATAATGTTTCGTCTTCTTTCTGCGGGCGATTGATCCTCCGAACAAAAGAATTCGGCGATAGACCTACGCGGGTTTGATTGCGGGTGTGTACCCGATCCGTAGACCCTGCCAGGAGCAGGTACATTTGAGTAACAGGAACAGTTGTGTAACAGAAGGTTCAAAATATAGTGGACAAACATGTATGCGTGTATTCACAAACTCAAAACTCATATAATTAAGAAGAAACACTACAGGCACACAGCAAGACAAGAACATGCAACGTAGCAATGACTAAGCACTTTTATATGGCCCATATGATACGTGTAATATCAATACACTTCAGATGCGACCGAGTCTTATGTCGTATAGACGAACTCAACTCCTCATGCCAAAGAACCAACTGGCACAAGAGCGACCATTTGCCAAAAGGTAAGAGGTTCAACATGCACGCAGGACATCCGAAAGCTATAGGACTCTGGTACCCGAACGGATGACCCAGTAGTGCTCTGTTCGTTATTACGTACACAGAACAACGAGTCAGTACTATCTTGTGTAAGCTGATGTGCCGTGGACGATGCAAACAATACTACTGACAGACTATGATGATGTAACAACGCCATGTGGCGGGGACACAAGCTGGACGCTTTGCCGAAGCATTCATGAACTGCCAAATGTGCGTATATCGGATAATGAGACGCCGAAAATGGGTTCTAAAGCTATCATCTAGACAGCGTGAGCAAATGAGATCTGCTCAGAAGAACAAGAGGTCCACAGCAAAATGTACCAGGAGAGTGCGCATTAAAGGACAAGGTTCTGCAGAGTGTGCTCGTGAGGAAACGCTGCCAGGACTGCCTGTTTAAGACATTCGGAGTCAATGTGTTGAAAAGGTGAATTATTCTCGAGATAAAAGTCTTCACGGTTCCTAGGCGACAACGTGGTCTGAGGTAAGATGATTGATACACCGTGTGACGACCCTGTCTGGACAAGGGACAGTAAAACCTTTGCAATTCGAACACTCATAGTATGCGCTTGAACAGTTTGATTAAAGAGGGAAGAGGTGTCCCGCCTGAGAAACGTCATACAACAGTTTTTCAGTGAGCCCCTGCTGCTTGATGACGTTTGCAGCCTGATATGCTATGCTCAGCGCAGAAACATGAACCAAAAAGCGCTGCAGATAAAGCGACACGGACAGATGTCCCCACAGTGAAAACGGACAGGAAAGGATCACTCACCTTGCTAATGTCGTCCATGCTGACGCGGCCATTGGTATCACCTCGACTGGACCGCGACGATTTTGAACTGGGACTCTGGACAGACACCACGGAGAAGCATACGTTGAAGAACGGACACACGCAAACGACACCGCACAAACAACACACAGCGTCACAAAGCGACAATGTCAGCAAATTCATACGGCAAGAACATTCAACAGACAGTCTTGTTCCGGTCTTTAACGGTGATTAGGCTAGAATGGATTTAGACGGCACTACACCTATGCTGGGCTACTCTTATCCTAGTTGAAACCAAAACGAAAACTACGCAGAGTGTCACATGATCTTATGATCGTTTAAAACAAAGAAAGCACGAGGTATTTGGAAAAAGCACAACAGCGTGTTACTCACCGCAAGAAAAAAAAACGAATTGCGTTTTATTCATAAGCTTAATCTCCGGCCGTACATGGAACTAGCGGTTCTATTCAGATGCCAACATTTTTATAACTTTTTTTTTCAAAAGTTACAACGTGATTTACAAAAATTGTTAAACGAGAAAATGACGCAATTTAGCTACATGTGATTGCGGACTTCGCTAGTTGGTGCCGTGAATTGATTAACGAAAGGTATCGGGAAAGTGCCTTCCTATTCTCGCAATGATTTTTCGCTTACACAGAAAAGGCCCAGGCTTGAGCGGCACACAAACATCGTTTCTTCGAGGTTCCACTTCGTTTCTAGAGCATCTCTGGTGACGCGAGCAATTTCAGCAAAACAATAAGACCAGTAGCCTCTATCGGCTCGTAAAGCACTTGGTAACGGAGCCAACGCCCAAACACAACGACAGCTACCGGGAAATGTAAAAGGAAGAAAAAATGATCCGAAACGAAACAAAAAGAGCAATTTATAAAACTAACTTCCGCGCAGAGAAGTAGCGCCCCCGCCCACGAATCCCCGGGACACGCACTCGTGACACCATCGCGAGGGAGATAAGTGGCGCGCATTAATCCGCCGGTACCTAATCCGGTCGGCCATTAATAGCGACACTCCGCTCGATCTCTTCAAGGACGCCCGGCCGACCATAAAAGTGAGTCCGGAGTTCGACGATGTCCCGAACTTGTACTCCGCGCTCCCCCTTACGCTGACAGTGCGGTGGAAGCTTCGTGCGCCTTCGACCAGTCACACGTCCATCTTTCATCGCGTGACCAAAGCTCCCGCCCATATACCCCGCTCCCAGAGTGGGATCGGACAGTCTTATACACGTTAACCCCCAAAAGAAGGACGCGATTACGGGTAATTTTGAGTACAGTCCAACGCTGGTGTCAAGGTACGACAGAGAGGCGGCTGATTGGTTCGGCGAGGGAGTAGCTTTCAGCGCACTGTCATCTTACGAATGAAGGCACTAAGCGAACCGAGTCGTGCCGCAACGCCCAATCGCCGGCCCGTCACACGTTTGGCTCGCCGACGCTAACCTTGAGCGCCGGTTTCGAGATTTGCGTGTTTTCGTCCACACATCGCACGACGCCGTGTCAGCGGCAGCTCGGAGTGTGTCGCAAGCCCGCATTACCGTTTTAATGTCCCGCGCCACCCCACAAATAAACACTCGAGGCTGAGCGGGACAACGAGACAGAGCGAACACAAAGTAGATTAACTTGGCAGCAGGTTTGTTTTGTATGCTCATGCGTGCGTGCGTGCGTGCGTGCGTGCGTGCGTGCGTGCGTGCGTGCGCGCGCGTGTGCTTGTGTGTCACAGTTTGATTACAATCGCGACGCCAGCGAAAGCTATTTCTTCTGTATCACAATTCCGTGTTTCGACCGTCAGGTGATGTGAAGTTTAGATGCGGTAACAAACAAAGCGGCTGTATACACGTGGAGACGGGTTCGTGCTTTGACCGCTTGGTGCCTCTTCATGCCGAAGCGCGAAGATCTGGGGAGAGGTGCGGCCGTTCATACGTGGCAGCACCAAATAGTCACAGCACCTGGCGACCAAATCACGAGGCTCTGAGAGGCCGGTTCACATATTTGCGACTTCTTGGGACCGAGTGTCCTAAACCCTCTTAAAATCTCTTACCAGGAAAGAATACACTGGCTCCGCTGGTGCCATCTACGCGGCAACCCTGGAACTGAATTTTACTAGAGCGAAGTTTGTTTTGCGGTATTTGCGAGATCAAATGTACGTATCTACGTATGAGAAATGGTCGTTTACAACATTAACAAAAGTATTTTTTGTAGCTTAAAAAAAAAAAAGATGCGCGAAAAATAAAACGGATTTGGCAAGTGTTCCACGCTATCCGATAGGTGGCGCCAGTCTATTCTCCGCACGGTCCTAACAAGTCGCAAGTGTGTGAAGGGGCCTTAAAGGCCGACCCACAGAATCCTCTTCTGCCGAGAAGAAAAACGGTTTCAACTTTCCTTCTCGCTCTCTTTCTCCTTCTCTCCCAGAAGCGGGTCTCTGAGCTACTTCTAGCAGAAAGGAGGAGGGTCTCTCTTTCTCAAATGAAGAGGAGGAATTGAGGAAAAGTTCCTTTTCTTTCTGACTATTCGTCAGCCTCTAAGTCCCCAAATACGTGATTCGAGGAGATGTCACGTCTGCCGCCATGTGGCTGCCTTACCGCTGAGCGGTAAGGCAACCACATGGAAGTTTTCGGCAACCGAGTATGTTTTCCTCGCCAAGAACAAACACGAATGACCACTAGAACGTGTCATGACGTCCTGTGCAAGCCATGTATTGTCGGCTGCAGGTTACGAATAGAAGGACAAGTTCCTCTCAAGATGCCCTCCACTCTTCACACTTTATCAGAGAGAACGCTGGCGAGGAGGCGAGTGGAAGAGGAAACCATCAATCATGGCGAACAGGGAACTTTATGGGAGGACCATGTCCCGCTCTTCTTAACCTGCAACGGACTGTAGTATACGTCTCAACGCAGTCACGGACTGAAGGGCGATTCATGCACTCGCGTCGAGTCCGACCGACTGCGAGGGTTGCCATAGCAACACTCGCACTCGATGAATCGCCCTTGAAAGGCGAGAGAGCTCGACACGTCGACAAGCACTCGCCCCACGCATGAGCACTGCCGAAGGCAGATGCCGGGAGCTGTTCACTGGAACTGTACAGAACACGGCGAAGTTAGCACGATCACACAATCCCCGATACTTCCTATCCTTCTTCATAGAGACGAAACACCGTCGTAACATGTTCAAGCGCAGCAGGATTTGATCACGTGGAGCCCAGACTTGTACGGTGCTCATTACATGAGATTAAATTACTCGTAATCTATTACTTTAAAGCGCAGCTCTTAGGCGCCCGTTTGCGAGTTGAGCGGCGTCGGCGTAACCGCGCTAAATTTAGCGGGAAAATTGACTTGACGTGACCTCAACACCAATTCAATTCCCCGCTACGTGACCTCAACACCAATCAAATTCCCCGCTAAATTTAGCGGGGAAATTCCGTTTCTCCACTAGATTCAGCGGATAAATTCAGTTTCTCCGCTAGATTTAGCGGGAAGATTGACGTCGCGTGACCTCAACACCAATTCCACTCTCCGCTACATTTAGTGGGGAATTGAACTGGTGTTGAGGTAACGTGACGTCAATTTTCCCGCTAAATCTAGCGGAGAAACTGACTTTGTTCATGAGTGACGTGACACCAAGTTATGTGACATCATTTTCCCCGCTAAATAAAGCGGGGAAAGTGAATTGGAGGAGGAGGACGAAAACCCTCCCTCCTCCTCCTCAAAAGCTACGCTCTAATTTCGGATTAGAGATTTGTAAACGTCTTTAATTTTGTTAATTAATCTCGTAATCATTGGAATACCATTATTAGAAGGCAATCACGAGGGTGATTTGATTTACTTCCGTAAGTACTAAAATTGCTTGTATACCCGCTACTATTTTTTCCTCCCCTTACTAATGGCGCCGGTCGTGTGTACGAGTTATTTACCAAGGAGTCCTAGAACAAACCGTCCGACAACAGGATGCTTTACTAAAATTGCTACATGCAGAAAATAAAGAGCTTAGAGTTCGGTGATTCGAATCAAATAGTAAACGGTACGAAAGACCCGTTTTTAAACCGGCAGAGAAATCTGTCGTTTCGGAAGTCTCAAGTAATCGGAAAAATAACGGTTACTTTTTCAATGCCCAATTACTTTTCTTCTCAAGTGATCGAGTAATCTAACTGCGCACTTATCACCAAGAGTAATTGCAATTATAATCGATTACTTTTTTCGCAGTAACGTGTACAAGACTGGTGGAACCTCACCTAAGACGGTATCAATCTGTTGCCTCACACTACACTGTCCAAGCTTTAAAAAAAAAAAAAAACAGGTAGTGTTTCGCTAAGCTAACTGTGACGCGCACTGTCCACTGCATGCGACATTCCTTGACTCATCGCTCCAGCCTGGAGGGCTTGTGGGTAAGTCTCGCACGCCGAACAAGCGCCCAAAACTGGTGGCCGCAACACAACAAAAACATGGAAGGAGCAAATATGGGGAACCTAGCTATAGACAATAGCTCAAGTCACGCCATTACATGTTAGGAGAATCGTATCACGCAAAACACGAAGGAAACGAAACTCACGAACGAGTGAGTGCCTAAGGGACGAGTTAGAACTGTCGTGCTTCATGCTTACTTTGTGCGATTTTATGTCCTCGTTTCCAGTGTCACACAAGTGGAATTGAATGCAAAGCAATCTTGTTCGTGTTCTCCTACACTCGTGTACCCAGAATATTCGAAACAACTCACGTGGTGTAGTCTGTCAATTTTATATAGGCAAATATTCACGATGCCTCACTTCACTCAAGGTGCTTTGTTACTGTTCGGAAAAGGATGTATAAAAAAATTAAAGGCACAATCGTAAACGCAGAAATACACTGCAACTCCCATAGCACACACAAACAACTGTTACGTGTTTTGTTTTATCATTTCTGGAGGGAAGTGATCAAATGTACATGTGCTATATATTCTTACACGGGACACGATCCTTTCCGAGATCATTCAGTGTTCGACATTACCAAATATGTTAAAAAAAGGACAAAAACAAAAGTGCCGATATCGTGCTCGCGATTGCCGCGCAGCGCAACACATAGAGCATTCTTAGGTTTCCCCACAAGCGTGGACTGGCGAGGCTAGCCGAGGATACAGTCGTCCATTCCTGGCGTCTCGAAATGCAGCGGGGGACTCGGGAAATGGATTGCGAGAACTTGGCCAGGAAACGCGGAGCCAAGAAGCCGACGACGCTCGGCGCGAAAGAAAAGGTGTCCGGCGCGCATTCCGTCCTCGAAGAATACGGGTTGCGACAGGCGGTCATTTAGATGGAAATGCAACACAATGGCCAGAGACACACTCGAATCTGCCGCCTATTAATAGCGCTTGATCGATGGGCCCGCAACGGGGCGACCATGCGGGACGGCGCACATGCATGCCAAGGGCTTGGCCAGCTCGGGTGCGTAAACAAAGGGCGAGGGCAAGGAGCGAGGCGACTGCGCCACCAATGCGACGACGAATTCCAAACGAATGAAGAGACCGGACAGCGAGGTCGCAGATGCTCGCACTAAACGATTGGACAGCGCCATTCTTCGCCCGATGCGTACGGGGAGAGACACTGAAGCAGACGACGACCACATGAGAGCGCCCGACGACGTAGAGCGCCAAGCTCTGATTGGAGGGAGGATAGGGGGTAAACGCTTTTCTTGGCATTTCTGAAGAGAGGAGGAGAGCGCGCGCTCAGCTTTGATCGAAATGGGAGAGGGCACGCGTGCCCGTACCTTTGACTGCAATGCCGGGAAAAGGTGTCCCCGACTATAGATGCCTTTGCCCCGCTTTCTCCATCCAATCAAGGAGAGCAAGAGCGTCGTCTGCTACCCGCACAGGGCGTTTGCACTGGCGTTCGAACGCCGAACGCAAGACCGAGGCTTCGCCAAAGCCTCGGTCTTGCGAGGCTTTGCCTAATCCAAAGTAAACAGAAAGCAGCGAAAACAAAAGAAGAAAAAAAAAGTGAGAAAAACTGACAGGAAATTGTGCACGAAATTCGGCACCATGCAGAAATACTCCCAGGTATTTTTTTATATTTTTTTTTCAACGAATTACGTGCGGGTATTAACTGTCGCAATTATCTTTTCAACGAAACCATGTTTGTGATTGACGTGAAATAAATACGCTCGTTTCTAGCAAATAGATGTGGATACGTGTGGCTTCCTTCATTTGTGTAATTCTCTCGCTCTTTTTTTTTTTTAGTTTTTGGATTTAATTGTGAACCAACCAGCTAACTCCGAAGCTACAATGCAGTTTCGTTGCACCGGCGAGCGCTGTGCTAACCTTAACACGTTCGCATAAAATAATAAAAATTAAAAAAAAAAAAACCGGCCGGGGGAGGGAAAAGGGAGGAGGGGGACACGCACCCTAATTAACTGCCAGCGTCTATTATCAATATTATTATTAATCATCCCAAAGACACGCAATAATTGATGAAGTAATCAAACGTGAGAAGGGAAAAGGGGGGGGGGGGGGGGGTCCCGCCCTAGGGCAGATTCTATGTCAGGGAAATAAATAACGAAAGACGGCGAATCCCCTGAAATGTACAATTTAACGAAGCTTTGATATGAGCACCGGTGTGCTCCAAGGCAAAACGTGCCTACGCGATAATCTTGAGCAATGTGGGCTTGTCCGTCAAACATCGGAAAGCCCCACCGGGCGAATTCAAGAACTTTTACCGCTATTAACATCTATTTCGGCAATACGTAGCGAACAGACGCACGACGGTTACAACCACAATAAGCGCACTACTTATAGACCGTTTTCGTGTGACGGTTGCCACGTTGAAATATAACGTACTGGATTGGGCGACCAAAACTTAAGTAAGCATAACTTTAATAAAAGAATAGAGCCGAGAAAAAAGTATAACTATTGGCACGGATCCCTCGAAGCCTAGCGCATTGTAATCGGTAAGTACATTAAACTGCTATTTTTCCCCAATCCAGTTACGTCAAAATTCAGCATGACGCCCGCCTCCCCCCCCCCCCCTTTAAAAAAAAAAGAAAAAAAAGATATTTTTATTATTTTTGGGTTTAATTACCGCACCTTTCCATGTCTTGGACGCCGCCGAAGCGAGAATATAATTCGAATTAAGTTCGAGTATTATGCAGATGCGCGAAAAGTTTACAGCAAGCTGACGCCACCTGGTGGAGGGAAAGTGCAATATTTGTTCGCATTATTAAACTAAGCTTTGACTTTATATTGTGTAAAAATTGGTAATCATTTTTTTTAATGTGAAATTAACTACTTTCTAAGGTATTTGTTTCCAAAAATTCAAAGGTTTTGTGTATAAGTCGGGTAGGTCGAATTTCGTCGAACTTCGTCGAATTTTGATAAAAGGTCGAAGGTTCGGCGATCGATCGAACCTCGAGGTTCCAGAAAAGTTCGCTCAGCGAAAAAGCTGGCAACGCGAAGTGTTTAGGTGTCAGTTACCGCCAACAACTGCCGAGCTTCCGTCCGGGTTCGTGGCGACGTCTCTAATCGACTAAATCATCGCTCCGTGAGCGAACCTCCAACAACACTTCCGAAAACCAGAGCGGGGTCCAAACCGGAGTCCAGGTGGGGCCTACAACTCCCCGCGGCTAGGCCTTTGTTGGGGGAAAAAGCAACAACGAAATAGGAGAAAAAAATATCAAATCATCGACAATCATCGGCAACGAGCGCATGGAAATGAGGCTCTCCCGAGCATGCATGATCTGGATTTGGCGATGCTTGCGGACAACACCTGCAAGCGCGGGCATCTATTTGACCACGACGCGGCGAGGGAAACGGACGCGGGTACATTTGCACACTACGCCCGTCGACTAGTCGCCATTGTCCGTTTAGTTATGGCCGCCTTGCTGCACGTGATTGTTGCGTCTAGCGCGCTACCTTTGTTTTCTTTCACACTATTTTTGTTTGTTTTGACAGTGCAAGAGGTTAGGAAGTTTGAAAAAGGCACTAATTTCTTACAGGTCATATAAGTACCTACACAAATGGACAGAAGAAAAAAATGCATCCAGTTGAACGTTGCAAACTCAAACATAGTGATCGGCATCGTCCCGATAGCATAGAAATATATGAATAACAAAATAAAACGGGGGAAAATACGCTAGATAGAGAAATTAATGAATATGTGAACGTAAATAGCTCAGAGAAAACCCCCGACAGCATCAAGAGCTGAAGCTCAATTCGTTATTTTCATTTGCAATGCATTCTGGTGCACGTTTCATTAAAATCTGATATAGCTGCCTACACCAATAGTGCTCGTCATTTCTTTTTAATAGCGTAAAAGATTGTGTATAGCTTACATCTTTTTGCAGCATCATGATTGCTCGTGCAACAGGTTGCATGAAAACTCAACAACTTGGACTCGATTCGTAAGAAACCATTTGAGACAAAAATGGGGATATCTGTCTCCCCCCAAGATAAGAAACTTATGTCTTATCTTTGTTTGTTGTATCGCTTTTTTTAGGAGGCATTTGCATGTGGTCATAGGCCCTGCAGTCAATTACAGGTTAAGGGTGCATCCACAAAGTCCTACAAACGACTCAACTTTCATTTCTTCTCACGGAGTGTCAGTTTTCTGCGATGCGCAGCTATACTTACGCGGGCCGCCCAACACGCTTCTCTTTTCTCAGAAACACCCGGTACACACCTTTCGAAAGTCACGGGGGAAAGCAACATTTGCGGGGTTGTAGAGTCTGGCAGCTCCGGAGCTTCAAGTAGACGACACGACTTTCTAAACAGATCTACTGCTGTGGATTGACGAATTAACCGCATAAACCCGAGTTATGGTCTCATGTCCCGCTAGTTCTGCGAATAACGCTCCGTTAACCAGGGCAGGTGATTCAGAAGAAAAGAGAAAGAGATGAAACAGAAGAAAAATAAGAGACAAAATTAAAGATCACTTCGCCCCATCTTCCTTTGTGCGAGATGGCTTTTGTCCTCTACACGACACCCGCACAAAAAGGCAGAACAATAACGAAGTTGAGTCTCATTTTGCTGTTGTACTTTGGGATCTTCGTCAGCATCGGGGTCGCGTCGCCGCGATGTCGATGACAATCGATAATTGGTCGACGCAGTCGACTGGAACCCCTTCCCATTCAAGCGCGGGAAAGAAGAAGAAAAAAGAAGTAATAAAACATGCCCACAAAGAGGATCCACGGCTTCCGAAGAAGAAGAAGAGAGCGTCAGTCGGAGACGCAAAGATCTTTTGTCTCGGATCTCTCGCAGACAAAGTTGAAGCTATCTTTGCTTTGCCTGCCCGCCTACCTACCCCGCGCGGAAATAAACACACAGATTTAAATGAGGGGAAAAAAAAGTTTTTTTTTTTTTGGTAGCTAAGCTTAGTATGTTCTTTTTCACGGTTCGCCTCTTTGTTCCAGTTGTTGTTGTTTGCCGCTACGCGGTAACGGCGGCGGCAGTGGTGCGACTCGGGGGAGGGGGACACCTTTAAAGAAGTGGTTGTTCGTTAGCCGGGTATCGAACTCTCGAGCGCCGGCAGGCAGGCATGGCAACGCGGCTCGACTGTTGACGCCGCTGCGAACAATAAGGAACAGTTGCCTCATGCACCGAAATAGCAGGCATTGGGAATCGAGAGATGCATCATTTGAGACGCACGCTCTGGAACTCTCTTAGGAAGTCGGGCGACGAGGCTTAGCTCGCACATTTTCTTCGCTCCACACCACTCTCTCTCTCTTTCCCTCTCTTTTCAGCAAAAAAAAAAAGAAAAAAGATGACAAAAGTACCTCCAGCGAGCGTCTCTTCTATCATAAGGATGAATGAATAAATGGTATTGGCTATTCCTATTGTACTGGGCAATAGCTTGCCACACCTGGCGAAAAAAAAAACACGTTTACGCACCTTCCTGTTTAAATCGTATACTACAAAAATTCTGCCTCTCGCTATATAAATCATGTACCCCATCAATTTTGTGTATTACCCCGCTTCTTTAGACCTCCTCCGTCAGTCTTCTGACGGAAGGAAACGCTATCGCATCTAATACAGCATTTAAAATAAGAGTCAGGGCGGTTTGCAGATTTAAACGCGCAAGTCACAATTACTTTTGACGTTTCCCGACGGTTTCCCGTTATTTTTTGATCGGGCAGTGCCGCAATCTCAGTGGGTGATCATTTTCATCGGATGATCGGGCTTGTGTCATGGAGTAGTTAGTCAGTGACTCTAGATTGGACGCTGCAGCCTCGCTCTATCGATTTTACGCTGTGCGTGAGACGCCATCAGTAAACTGACATTATCGAGAAAAGAAAAGATATGTTCATAGGTGTTTTTTCTCTCTCTCTCTCTCTCTTAAAAAGTCGTGAAAGCTACACAAATGCAGTGTGTGCAGCTGAATGCATCCGGCCAGGGGGATATAAGGAGATAATCGTCACGATAAGTCGGTCAATTAACCAAATTTCATAAATAATCATATTTCATTATAGGAGATAAAGATACGGTTCCTATCAGAAACTTTCTTAGCGTCATCGAACCCTAGTAATTACGTACATTGAGAAAGATTCGGGACGCGTGAAAGCGCGGTGCTCGCCATAGTTCACGACACGGGCACCGGGCGCAAGGCTAGTGGGGAAAACGCACCCACGCGGTGTTTCCGTCTCTTATCATCCGCGGTTGTGTTTTTTTTTTTGTTCGCATGCCAGCATTGAGTTTGCTGCACGATTAGTGAAGTTTAGTGCACCGTCGCGCTAATTAACACACGAGTATACCACACCAGGTGTGGGCACTGCCCGCGTGCAGAAACCAGATTCCCGCGATGCGAGCCGTCTGCGCATGCGCCTTGACGACGGCAGCGCCCCCTCGGCGGCGTGACGTCAGAGCCGGGCGCTGGCGTTTCGGCGGAGGCGGCCGACGTGACGGGCGCGCTCCCTCGTTAGCGCCCCAAACGCGCAACGAGCAGTACACAACGAGGCCGGCAGTTCTATCGGATAACGACACCGGCCTAAGCAGGCAGTGAAACGGAAACGCTCCGCGAATCGGAACTAATCGAGAGACAGTCGATGAGGCCTTCCTTCTCCCCGCGATCGCCCGGCCACTCCATTCGCCACCTCCCGGCGCGGCGCCTACACCGCGTTCACGCCTAGGCTGACAGCGCGGTGGAAGCTACGCGTTCGCCGGACGAATCAGCCACCTCCCTTTCGTCACCTGACCCCGCTCTCAGTGCGTGGGTATTGCCGGGGAGCGTGAAGCACGTGGCGAAAGATGGCCGTGTGACTGGCTCAGCGACCACGTAGCTTCGGCCGCACTGTCGGCAAAGGACGGCGTAATCGCGAGGCGGAGCGAGCGCAGCTTGTGCGGCGCGCGCACCATATCCGCCGCCGTTTCCGCAATCGAACTCGTCGTTCCGCGAGCATACACTCGGTCAAGTGGGCCCCGAGAAAAAGAGCAACTCGGCGCGAAGACAAAAGCAAGTATCGAAATACTGGTCGGGAAAAAAAAAAGAAGACAACAGCTAGCGTGGAAAGGGGAGGCGTCAATCCATTTCCTCAAACCATTATCTCCTCTCTCACCTCTCCAGTCCTGGTGCAAACCGACCGCCCCCGCGGAGTACAGCGACGTGGTGTTCATCGAAACCGGAAATAGCGCCTCCCTGTATGCGGACAGCCGGCACTAGCGTTCCGTGTAGACCCCGAGACTGCTTTCCCATCCCAGCATTAATCGCCTTCCTTTGTCTTCGCCACGTTGCCTTATCCAGGTGTTCTTATACAAGAGTGCATGGTCCAATACCACCTAGCAGAAAACCTGCGGCTTTGATTCCCCTACGTTATCGCTATAGTGCGGAGCCACAGAGAGGCTTTGCACCTGTGGATCCACGAAGCGTCGCCAAGCTCGCGTCAGCGTCGCCGCCCGAGCGTCCTGGCGCGTTTCTCAACGAGCACGATGCAAGCACGCGGCAACGCCAGCAAGCGCGCGTCTGACGCTTTGCGGCGAGTCTCGTCAAGATACAGCGTCTTTGTCACTTGGGGCGGGTCAGGGATTTATACGGAGAGCAAGTCGACTGCTTCTTGCGCAGGAGTCCAGCTTTTTTTTTTTTCCCGGAGTTCCGTGTTTAGCAACACAAGCAGAGGTCGGCATTTTAGGTCGCCCTCACTCACCCTCACCCTCACAGCCACACTCACCTAAGCCCCTAAATCACCCTCACCCTCACAGCTACACTCACCTTCAGCCCCTCACTCACCCTCATCCTCACAGTCACACTCACCTTCAGCCATTCACTCACCCTCACTGAACCTCACGGCCCTCACACCCCTCACGCACTCACCGCCCTCACGCCCCTCTCGCACTCACCGCTCACACGGCCCTCACGCACTCATGGCCCTCACGCCACTCAGGCCCGCTTCAGACGGGGCAATTTCGCCCAGAAACTTGACGTCGCAACACCAGCAACACGGGCCGCCCGTGTTCACATGCAGCAACCAACTGTTGCAATTTGCCATCCCTCATCATGAAATTTTATTTTTCTTGCACTACTTAGAGAAACAATTGCGCGCTATAAACGTGTTTTTACGCATTTAAGTCTCGTTGAGAATACTAATGCATCTTTGTGAAACAGTTTATTTCAAAAACGATCAATTTCAAACCAGAACCAAGTACTTTTATTGTCATCATCACCGGCACGAGGTATCACGTGAAAATATCGCGTCCCTGATTGGAAGCAGCCGCTTCAAACGTCTTCGAATTGCTCCGAGTTGCTCGCTTGTTTCGAGCCGGACCCGATCTCAGAAATTCGTGTCGATCATAAGGAAAGCTAGGGAACAACCCGCCAGCAACACCAAAATTGCTGAGAAAGCTGCTCCGTCTGAAGGGGGCCTCACGCACTCACCGCCTTCACGCCCGACACACGCACTCATGGCCCTCACACCCCTCACGCACTCACAGCCCGCACGCCCCTCAAGCCACTCATGCCACTCACACACTCACCGCCCTCACGCCCCTCACGCACTCATGGCCCTCACACCTCTCACGCACTCACCGCCCTCATACCCCTCACGCACTCATGGCCCTCACGCCACTCACCGCCCTCACGCCCCTCGCGCACTTATGGCCCTCACACCCCTCACGCACTCACATCCCTCACGGCCCTCACGGCCTCACAGCCCTCACTCACCCTCACACTCATGAATTTTCCTGGTTCAGAAACTCACTCACCCTCACCTCACCTGTGAAGATGAGGGTGAGTGAGGGTGAGTGAGGGCCCTCATGAGTGAGGTTTGCCGAGGTATGAACACAAGGCACGTGCACTGGATTCTTTACCTCATCCTTTCCCGATTGAGCGCGTCGTCGCGTGCCAGCGTGTCACGAGAGCGACGTTCGCACGCGGCGACGCCACGACGGACCCGTCAGGCGCTTCGCGGCGGACTCTCGTCGAAGCTTCGGCGTGTTTACCGCTTGGGGCGGGTCGGGGATCCACCAACCATGACGTCACGCGCAGTCCTTTGTCTTCTAAGTGGTATTGCTACATTCTTTATTTTTAAAAAAAGCTAGTAACTGCAGCAGTTACTTCCTTTTTCTGGCCGTTACTGCCTTTCACTAACTATTCACACCTCAAAGGTGCGATAGCTAGTAAAAAGTTAGTAAATGCAGCAGATTTTGCTGTCCGCTACTCCGTTTTGACTAGCTATTTACTACCCGAAACGCGCGGACAAGATGGCGGCGTCTGCTGCATCGCCTATTGCCACCGTTAGCGACGCACTTTATGTTGAAAAGTAGTGAAAGCGCACAATAAAGACGAATACGAAGTCGGAGAGGCCAACAGCACGAGTGCTGACTATCAACTGAATTTTTTATTAGAAAATTGAAACAGCAAAAGCCACATTATTACAGAAATGTGACTAGTCAGCAATGACTCGGCCACCACACGTGTTAAATAAAGGGACCATGAAATCACCTTTTACTTTTGCCAGATAACTTTTACATTAAACCTTCAACGTTCACTGAATGCCGAACAGGCATCCGTTTTCATCTCGGTTCATTAACTTCTACACAAAAAAATAATGAAATATCGACTTTTTCTTTCTCTCCAACTGACCGCAAAACAAGTTGCGGCGTAATTTTGACGGTCGTGACGTACGCTGGGACAGGAACCGGAAGTTCTCTCGGCTGTAGAATGGGAGCGTCAGCGGCGGCGAGTTGGGGGTGCGCCGGTAGGTTTTACTGCGCCGATGGCGCTGATGTCACCGACGTATTTTCTGAATCGGCGCCCCTCATCGCCGCGATTGCCATGGACACATCGCAGCTGAGCGAAATTCAATGAGATATTTTTCGCTACAGTGACAGCATGGGACTAGTCCCATACGCCGGTATGCCTGTTGGGAAGTGCGGCGAGTGTTCCGGTGAAGACTCCAGAAGTCAACCCAACTGTCATTGTTGGTAAAAGGCGGCCCGTGTCAGTCGTTTGCAAAGCGACGTAGATAGAAACAAATTGCCGCGGCGTTTTTTCGCTGCCTCGGAGATGCAAGAGGGAGCCGACATTAAAAAAGATACGTTTGAACTACGACAGTGTCAGCAAGAGCCACGTAAATACCTGTTCACACTCGGAGCGTTCGCGCGCGTTTGATGGAAGTGCTGTATTTACGCTGTTGGTAAGCGCTTCGGGACCGATATTTTACGATTGCAACTCGATACTGACTTGACACTCGGCAAAGGAAGGTTGGACCGGCATTGCACGTAGCTCCCACGAACTGTTATAGCTCGACAGTGACGTGCAGTCGTGTCAGAATAAAAATGGCATACTAATAACAAAGTGTACATACCGTGTTACGAAGGTAATCCATACGGCGTTTATTCGAGCTCTATATCACACAAAACAAGAAGATAGAATCGACGAAAGTCCCTTTTCGACGACAGTGTTCGTCAACACTGCCTCGGAAAACAAGGAAATGACAAAGGGAAGAGATTGACCTCACCTCTTAATCTAAAATTGAGGTCAGCGATCAAACTATAATACGGGAAGGGTCCACAAGGGTCGCGCGGGCATATTCCATTCAGCACGCCAGCCGGTCGTGGGCACTGTCTTGGTCAAGTACCGTCGAAGCAACGCTGCGGAATGGCTGCGCCTGCTAGGCCTTTCTGCCAAACTCGGTTGCCGTTTCAGCTTGTATCGGGTGTTTACGGATCCAGCGTTCTTGTTCGTCGTGGTCTGTTTCAAGTACTTTTTTCTTGCTGCTTGAGTCGGGACGCGCGAGAAGAACACGTAAAAATATAAACGTTCGTTGGTCGTCGTGACCACGGTGACCAAGCGACGCTGTCGGCCATGCTGATTTGATCGTAAAAAGGACAGCTCCGGAGCTGGCGGAGCTGGCTCTCAGCTTCGTTTACCACACGATAGATGGCGCTTGGCTCTCAGCATTATCAAATTTGGCGATTTTCGCCACACATCTCTAATTATGCTACAAAATGTGGATCTGAATATTATTTAACAAAACTTTTAGGAAACATTTGCCGGCTATTTATTGTTTATGATCGCGGTGCTGGTGAGGTAGGCGCTTACCCAATAGGCGACGTGGATTCGGCTGACGTGCTGCAGTTCCGCGGGTCCGTAGCAGTGAAAAGGCAGAGAGCTTTCGAAGGAAAGAAGGCGCAAAAGAGTCCAGTTTTCTTTTAAAAGTTCTATAGCAAAGAATTTTTTTGGCTCCCTATTTTTGTGTTTTTGTGTTTCTTTTCACACCTTTTACGACGCCCGGTGGATGAAATTCGATTTCAGAATCATTTCATGGTCCCTTGAATGAAATCCACTTCTTTTTGTGTGAAGGAAAAGTGAGGGATGTCTGATACACTTATCAGGAAGTTCCTTCTTTATCGTCGTATCGCTCCTGTACCTCTCTCGCCACGCTTTAGAGCGCAGCTCTTAGGCGCCTATTTCCGGCTTCAGCGGCGTCGGCGTCGGCGTAACCGTGAAGTCACGTGACCCCCCCTCCCCCAGGTCACGTGACCCCCCCTAGATCACGTGACCCCCGTGAGGGGAGGGGGAGAAAGGAAGGGTATACCCTCCCCCTCAGTACCCTTCCTTCCTCCTTCTTCTCAACAGCTGCGCTCCAGTTCGGCGTTACAGGGAGTTGTAAACGCGCTTTAATTTTTTTACCTCTCCCAACGATTGTAGTGCCTTGAAAGTTGGGAATACAACGGCAATCTCTGCAATGCATGTGTAAATGTGCTCCTGTTGTTGAACGCAGTGATACATCATGTTCACGCAACCGTTCGTTCAAACCCCTTCCGGTCTGCCCTATATAAACCTTGCCGCAGCCCAATGGAATTTTATATATCACGCCCACCGCACATTCCACGTATTTGTATACATGCTTCTCTGCGCATTACCGCTTATCCTTGCCTTTCTCTTTTATCCTCGTACATAGTTGAGCCAGTTTACGTGGTGCAGACAAGTCCAGAGGTACCTCGAACCTTTCCGCCACTTTTTTAAAATTGTGTGAAACCCTGTGCAAGTATGGCATCACGTGTAATCTTGCTCTCTCTCTTTTTTTTTTTTTGCTTGTCCTTTTGGTTTTTGTTTCTGGACTTCTTTAGAAGTTTCTCAGCCACTGCGAGCATAAGAAAAGTTGGGTACCCTGCGGTACCCTATAAGCTCGATTACTGAAGCTTGTTTAGGCGATAACATACAAAACGTCTCCTTTTGAGTTATTTTTTTGTGTAGTACTTACAATAAATTTGCTTTTCTCAAAAAAGTTTAGATCTACATTTAACGGTATAAGATAGCCTTGCGCGGTAAATGTGCGGGCGAGCCTAACTTACAAGTCATGCGTAGCTGATAAAGCAGTGCGCTAACATGCGCAACAAACTAACACAGTATCGCAAAATAAAATTGTAAAGAGTCCGACTAAACATTATAGAGTGAATGTTTTAACACTGAGGACAGTCAAATTCGGATAAGGCTCGCATGCATACGGCGAATCTAAACATCACCTTCTGTTGTGGTTCCCACCGTCATATCAAGGATGATAACACCTCTAATCAAACGCTAAACAGGGTGACAAAAAAAAAAAAGCTGAAGGTGAGGCCGACAGAGAAAACAAGGAGGAGGTCATGCAACTTGTATCGGGGAATGGATGGAGACAGTTTCGGGAAGAGCCGCTTTATTCACTGCAGCACCGTCGCTTTCATCGCTAGGCGGCGGTGATATCGGTTTCAGCCACCACTCGTCTGTCGCATTTAGCACTTGAGCGCACGCTACACAGCGCAAACACGACATCGGCGCGTTTTGCCATTTTACTTCGACGCGGCAGTCTGGAACAATGCATTCAACCGTTCGCGAATAAACGACTTTAGACCTTTTTCGCTTACTGTCGTCCCAACCACCGGGTAGGCATATCGGGTATGGGCGACGGGAAAATAATAAAACATTTCAACTTCCAAATGGTAAAAAAAATAAAGGCGAGACAAAATGAGACTGGGTGACGGTTACGCTTATATCCAAAATATTCCTAAATATAAAAAAAAATTTAGATGTGGTATCGTTATAAGTGGATTCCACCATATAATCTGATTGGTCCATAATGACGGGTCAAAAACGCACGTATTTGCTCAGCTCATCCCCGAAAATGTTTGCTCTAGAGCGAGGTATCCATAACAGTTTTGTAGACCGTAAAGTATGCGCTGCGGATTGCGAGCCGAGAGCGGGCCTATGGTCGTCACGCGCTCAATTCCTTCTTCTTCAAAGTGACAGCACGAGCTCCCGTTTGCAAAGCGTGACTCTCGCGTACCGACCACTCGTAGTCCCTATCAACGGGGTCCGTATTAACAAGACACGCCTGTACACGTGCATCGAGAGCGAGGGGGGAAGAGCTCAGCCAGGCCCGTCAATTGGTCGGTCGCGAGCTGCGGCAACGTTGCGGGCCGCTGCAGCCGCGCACGAAATTAACGTCGATCAGAAGGTCATTCTGTCGGAACGGCGTCTTGGCGACCGCGCAGCCACAGTCGGCAGACGCCGAGGAGTAGCGGCGGCATCGGGGCTCTCCCCCGCTAACATCTCGGCGATGTTGATCGATCACCCAAGAAGCGCCGCCGATTGTTTTACGCATCATTTATGGGAGGGGAGCCCGCTCACGAGTCGGCGACGAGGCTCGGTGAATGGGAAACGGGCCTGTGGCACGGCAGGAACCCCGTCGCCCGTACACACGACCGCCATTCGGAGGGGATGCCGCCGGTGTGCGCATGCGCGTGGGAGAGTCAAGGACCTTCGAGCCTCCGGTCGGAGCGTTCCGGAAACACCGGGGAGTTTTAGTGGATCGTTCCGATAACCCCGATAACGACTCCCGATGCTCCTTGTGCGTTTCTGCCTTGGGAGACGATGGTGTCCCCTTAGACACACAAAAAGTTGCCGCAGACACGTCCGAAGCGTATAGAAATCAATCGAACGATCGATGTTTTGTTTTTCTTTCTACCAAAAAGATGGCGGTCGGCGCAAAAAAAAACAACAATAATAAAGTTGCAAGAAGTGCGGCTTGACGAGGCCCCAGCACCGGAATGACAGTTGGTTCAGTGGCTGCGCAATGCAGTGTATCTACGCAACAACATGTGCAAAGGCGTACCAAGCATGATGTTAGAACAGTCTCGCCAATGTACATCGATCGAGAAAATACGCATTTAAGAAGTAATGAATTGATGTAGGACGCAAAGACACTTCGAAGATGCGCATCCGCAGATACTCATGTAATCGTGTGTCTGCAGAGAGCCTTTTGAATGATGTGTGAGCAGTGCGCGACCGCTGTTTAACGCCACGCGATCAGTTTTCTCCCTCATTGGCGGCGTGAAACCGACTCTGGGTTCGTGTAAAGCGCGGGGACCAAAAGAGTCGCTATGATCGCCCATCCACGAACTTCAAATCGAAACTTTCAAACTTCTCGAGTCTATATCGCGAAAAAATCGAAATGTATGATTTTTTTTAATTTGAATCTTAAATAAATATGAAATGTTCGAATTTTTGGAACGATCTGTCAAGAAATTAAAACCCAACCTTTCAGAAACCTTGACATTTTCGAATTCAAACCTCTGCGGGGCTCTAAATTTGCGAACTTTTCGATTTCGAATTTTAGCGAGGTTCGAAATTACGAACCTTTCAAACTCGACCTTCGGAAGGTTCGCGGCATCCCTAGTAACGTCATAACATCCAGCGCTGTAACTCGAGACAGGGACGCAACGCGATAGCAGTGAATTCCATTGAACAAAACTCCCAACTCCTTCCTGAAAGCGTACTTTTAAATGGAAAAACAAAGCAGGCTGACAAACGAAACACTACTTACAACTTTGAAATCTCGACTGAATTCCGTGGACTTGCCCTGTAACAGAAAAGCAATGCGGAATGTTAAGCACTACTCAAGCAGCAATACGTCGCACATGAGCTGTTGTGTATACTACAAACCACTGTGGAGTATAAAAATCACGATGATTTCAATGGTGATTTAGATCATCACATTATTATTTAAATCACGCAAGGTTTAGTGTAATGATTTAAATCAAACCTTTCCCTCACAAACTATTCTCAAAGTACTTTTTTTTACTTGCAGTTTGTTCTCAATTGATGCTATCCATGAGCAGTTTTTTTAATTTGAATAAAATGATCAAAGCTTGTAGCAGAGCTGAACATCGAGGTATACTGCACCGCGAAGTTACACCTAACACACAAAGACGTAAACTATGAGTGATAGCAGTTAAGAACATGAAGTACTTGTGTGAGACTAACAACTGCTTATTTTCGTTTTCTTCTCCTTTTTATACTCTTGCTTTGAAGGATGATGATTGCCTGATAGTTCACGGAATTGAAAAATAATGCCTTGAGGGCGAATTGGAGGCAAGGTGTTGTAGCATGATAAATGCTGAGTTTAGCTGACGCTATGTACTCTGAGAAATCGCGGAGGGACGTGGACGATCAATGTCTTTTCATCATGGAGCAGTTGGCGGACAGTGACACCAACTGTCTACAAATGACAGAAAATGCATTAATCGTCCCAGTCGCTACCACGATTTCTCAGGTACATACGCGTCATCTAAACCCAGTCACCTAAAACACCTTGTCTACAACTGCCCGCAAAGACATAATTTTCATTCACGCGAATAATCAGTCAATCTTCATCCTTCAAAACAAAGGTATAAAGAAGGAAGAAGATACGAAAATAAACAGTTGTTAGCCTGACTTTCACAAGTACGCTCAGCGTTCTTAACTGTCTTTCATATCATCTCATAGGTTACTTCTTTATGTGTTACGTGTAGCTTCGCAGCGCAATATGCTACCTCAGAATGTCAAACCAACTAGCCCGAATCCAAGCATTGTAAGGTTGAACACGAAACAAAAAGCAGTGCTTTTTAGGGCCAAATTGGAACGTTGAGCTTTCTACTGACCACTTCGTCCGTCAGTCACGTGGTCTTTTATTTCAAGCAAACCATGACACAAAAGAAAGAAACGAAAGCAAGAAGTCATATTGCAAGAAAATCAAAATGTAAAATAAGAAAAGGATATTAAGGCTTCTGTTGTAGTATGAAGGGATTTACACGAATAAAAAGTTGTTAATGCTCAGCGCACTTTAAATGGAAAGTAATTCTTTATCCGCATCGTTTATAATATTATGGTGAATTGGTGAAGTTTGACCAATGAAAATAGTTAATTGCGTGGAGATTCCGAACGTTAACATTATTTCAAGTTTCAGGCGCGATAGTCATTATGTTTGACAAAATGTCAACTCTCTGGGTGTACGAGATGTAATACAGCAATTAGTGTTTGAAGACGCCGTCCGACAGCGTCCCCTGGTGCCTTGACCAAGGAGCAGAACGAGATGCGTTCCCGATCTTGAATTCGATCTTCTTTAATAGGGAAATCGGTCACCCATGATGTGTAATGTCTTTTTTTTAGATGCTTAGAGCCCGTAGATTGAGTTATCATAATAGACAGACGACCTAAAATCAACCTGAGTGCTCCTTAACTGTAAAACTAAATTTAAAAAAATTATTAAAAATGTAAAAGAACGCACAACCAGAGAGGGTCACCAAACTATTCACAAACCCGAAGAAACAGAAAGAAACACGTACGCTATATCGCGGAGCCAGAATACGCTCAGCGTTCGAGCGGCGAGTCACTCATGCACGGTGGCTACCTGCCGGCTAAAGCAGTCATTACGGCGAACCATCTCAAAAGGAGAGACAACAACAACACACCCATGGCCATACGCCACAACGGGCGCGCACCCCACTCCCAGGTGCGAAACTAGCTTCGCTAGATGGCGCGAAGCGGGAAATAAAAAAGAAATGGCGCCGGCCACGAGCTCCGCTAACAACCTCCGCCGATTTGGGAGCGGTCACGTCGATCCAATTTAGAGAGGAGGCGCTCCTCGATTTTCATCTCCGATAGGAACTTTTCGAGAATCCAGATGGCGCGGCCGTGAATGGCGTGAAAAGGCGCTCTCCCTCCGACGCGAATGAGTGCGTAAAGTAGTGCGGCGGGGCGGCGGGGCGGCTGGCGGCGGGGCGGCTGCGGCTGTGGCTGCGGCAGTCGCCCCGAGGGGTTAGAGGAGCACGGTAGGTGCGTATTCGCGGTGAGTGACTTCCCCGAGGATTCGCAGATATCTTGTGGTCCGTGCGGCGGTGACGGCTGTTCGCGCTCGATCGCTCTGTTGTGGTCGTGGTCGTTATTGGTTGAGAAAGCCTAGACTTTTCAGTTGCGATATGTCAGTCGGCTGGCCTTCCCGAAGAGAAGAACCATAATCAAGAGGTAAGCACTTTAGTTATGATTTCTGTCGCAAGTTAAGTACATTTTCACTTTATCAGAATCGTGCGATTGCCGCGATCAATTGAGAGTCACTTTGTGTACTTCAGGTTGTGTGGACCACACATTGAATATACGTATAGCTTCTAATGTAAACAGGTTGCTCCCAGATGCGCATGTGTTCGAGGGACGAAGTACGTCCCTATCATTGCCTAGTTTTGAAATCTTCATGAAAGCTCGCAACTAGCTGTCACTTGGTGCCCTGCATTGAACAGAATTATTGACTCACTTTTTAACCAATCTGCTATTTATACGTTCTAGCGCAAGACTTGGTCGGCTCGGCAAACAGACAGACCGCCTCCAGTGCTTCAACTTGGGCGGTCCCGTGCCTGAAGACTGTGCTAATCTGCAATCAAGGGACATGATGTTATCGTTCTATGCGCGGGCCTTTGAAACATTAACTCGTTATCGTCTTCACTGTGCTGGGGTTGTGGGGGAAGGACGAAGTCCTGCTACAGTATTCTGAGTGAGGACAGGAACAACATGCGTTCTTTCAATCGGGGTGCTCGAGAACGTTTCCACTTGCGTCTATTTTCCAAATTTAGCTGAATTTCATAATTGCAGTATTAGACTGCGACCGCGCAATGTGAATAAAATCTCCTGGGTGCTTGTTTTGCACTTGACTGACCACCAGTTTTCGTTTCTACATTTCTTGCTGTGTCTCTATAGTCGTTCCCATAGGCGTAGACTGCGGGGGGCATCCACGGGGGCATCGGGTGCCTCCCCTCGGTGAGATCCAGGGGGAGCAGAGCCCCCCCCCCCCCCCCCTCGGGCCCTTCTCATGATCCTTACCAAGAGGCTGTTTACGTGCCATGTAACGAGCTTCTAGTAGTTGCATGTAAACAAAATAACGCCTACGTTGCCTTTATTGACAGTTGCAACATGACGAATCACGGAATTAACTCAAGATATTTGGCACATCTTAGTCCAGCGGTTCTCGAACTGTGTGTGGTCCGCGGCGACGTTTGAAGGGGTCCCGGCTGATTCTAGGATCACCCTGTATATGTGTTCATGTGAGTAAAAAAAAGCGGCGCACAGACACAACAACCGAAGGGAAGAAAATTAAAACAAATGCAATTTTAATAACTCGAGTGAAATAAGCGAAACCGTACTGAACGTACGGTTGAATGCACTGAACGTAGATTCAAATGAACACTTGTCAAGTACAAACACATTGGAAACGAGGCAACAAAGACAATCACAAGACATTACTTAAAAATCCGTCTTTACAAACGGACCGGCGTGGAGAGTTCGGCAGTAGCACTGTCAATATATAATAAATATTTTTTAATTACACAATACATTTTTCGCGATCCTGTATTACGTAAATGACCTTGATAAAACACTACCAAATGATCTGTGCCGCGACATGCGCTCCGGAATAATAATATTTTTCAATATAAACATTGTGTTGGCGATTAACACGCTATTCATTTTGTATGATGTGTTAGCGAGTGATTGCTTTATTCAACTATGCAGAAATAGCGGTACTGCGATTCAAGTGGCCAAACGAGCCATTTATGTTTTGGCCATAAAAATACTGCTGGATCCGCTCAGCAAGATAATCCAATACAAATCAATGTGAAAACTGAAAACCTAGATAACTAAAGTCCCTTTGGGTTTTAGCAATACGTCCAAATTTATTTAGCCTCTAATGACTTTAAATATATAATTGCAACACGAGCTATAAACCCGCTCGTGGGAAACTTGATTAGCATATTTTAGTTATTTACCCACCCAGCTTATCGTTACGGTGATCTCCCATGTAATGTTCGCCGAGCCTCCTAAAGGCACAGTGGATACGGCACTAAGGTAACTGTCTCCCCTCTTGTGAAAGAAAAACACGTTCCAGTTAAGTAAAAACACTGTATATACTTCGTTTCAGCTTCGGCCCAGACGCAGCCGATGCTACAAGCGCGAGCATGTGGCCCAGAACAGTGCTTGCACTGCACGAGCGCGCGTGCTTGCTTGGCAGGGATGCTGAAAGCCCGGAGTTCGCGCTTGTAGCTTTGGCTGCGTCTGGACCGAAGCTGAAACGAAGTATAGGTACTTTAAAAATAAATATATAATCGAATACATATATGACAAACTACCGGCATATACCTTCGTTACTTCATCACAACTGGTTACAACCTCTGCACGACAAAGTATTTTTATACAATTTTCCACGACACTGATTGTTTCTTATCGTATTTCATAGCCAATTTGTAATGATTGGTGACCACGCAGTTTTTAACCACTTGTGAGCCTATCTTCCAATAGTCCTGATCCCCACATGTTCTGCTCCACGGAAGACTTCGTAGAAGGTTGAGGCACTTTCGTGTAGTTCGTTCCACACTGTAGAATCGTTCAATCTAAAAAAATAAAAGAGAAAAACACCATGAACGGTTATAGGGTCTATTCACGTGCTGAGTCATCGGCCACAAACATGACCACCAAACGATAAAGCAAAACTTTGATTCGCGAGAGTTGTGAACAATAAAGACAAAGCAAACGCGCCAATGGGATAACTGCGTTTGCCTTCGGTGGCCATACTTTTGTGTTGTGACTCGGCATCAAAAGGCAGTCTGACGTCAAATAAATACAGCCTAGTAGCCCCGAGAACGAACGCAAGCGTCGCTGTTGTTCGAGATCGTTTCATACGCCACAAGGAAAGGGTACAGAGCGTTTATTCGCAAAAGATTACAATCGCACGAATAAAAATATAAAAAAAATTGCGCTAAACATAAAGCAAAAAGTTACGGTGAAGTTATCAGCGGCCAATCACCAACCGTCCGCAACGTGACTACTAGGGGTGTCGCGAACCAGCCGACGTTAGAGTTCGACCAGGTTCGACTTTTTCGAACTTTTTCCTCAAAGTTCGACAACGCGCGTACTTGGGCGCACATATGCCGAAGTACGCACGCGCCCACTCAAGCACGCACGAATTAGGCACGCATACGCATGCGCGAACACAGGTACGCGGATGCACGCGCAGGCACGGATACACATTCATGTACGCACACTCGCGCACACGCACGCACGAATTACACACGCGCATGCACGCGCGCACTCGTACAGGCACGCGCACTTGTGAGGATGCACACGCCCACGCGTGCAAACACGCACGCACATGCACGTATAATACAATAACGCGCACACAGAGAGCGCGCATATATACTTACGCGTAGGCAGGCAAACACGCATGTGCATGCACGCACATAAGCACTCTCGCGCATGCACGCGCACACGCAAGCACAGACACGGACTCGCACTTACGTACACAAGCGCGAGCACGCACATGCATGCACATAATGAAAAAACTTGACGAAACGTAACAATGTGTATCGATGAAACGAACGCCGGCTATTTCCGCTGGAACGATTTATCGTTGAAAAAGTGCAGCTTCGAAGAAACGAGCTTTCTAAAACGTCGTTTGACGAACTGATTGCATGGCACCGCGTATATTCGGAATGTAGTACATAAAACAGCGGTCACTAAAACAGGCCCACAAAACGCATAACTGTTTCCAATGCTTCGTGAGAAATCGTCGGACCCCAGTTGCCGAAACAAATCTTGCATTCACAGAAATACATATACAATAGAGAGGCATTCTAACCACGGTCATCTCCCCATAAAAATAAACTACGCATTGCCAAGTGCTCAGCCTCCACCCAAACGTAGCCTAGCGACAGAGACTGAGCGTTCGACAATATATGATGCATTTTCGCGGCGAAAAAAACATGCTTCGGATTTCTTTCGAAGAAATGTATATTATATCTATGATCAACATTCGCATCCCTTTTAGAGGAAGAAATGAAGTACTTACCATGCGTCGTACTTGTTCTTGTACGATCGCTTTGACAATGCACAGTCTGCAATGACGGTCACAAGCGGATAGCCTTCGGCATCGATCTCGCCAGATTCCTTCGCGCGCCTCGCTTCTTCCACTCCGGCCTGATGCATGGCTTCCCCAGCGGCTGCGACACGATTACTCAACCTCACCTGAAACCTCACCATCCGTAGTTTCAGCAGCGGATCGCTTACGTGCAAACTCTAGTTGAGACATCGAGACCTTTCGCTTGCCATATTTATACCTCTTTGGACCCATAGCTGCGAGAACGGCCTTTCTAGTTATAAAATACGCAAAGCTATCCGCCTGACACCCAGCCTGAGAAACAAACCCACTCTGTCTGGACGGGTCTCTCGGTCTCTGAACCGCCACAAGCGCGTTACTGAAGAGCGGATGCGCGGCGGAGTAATACAAATCGGAGTCGGAGCAGCGTGCGTGGCGAAACCGTGGCGCCCTCTCGCGGCGCTCGTCGAACCAGTCTTGAGCGTCCAAACGGGGAAAACAAGCCACAACACCTTGGTTCAGTTTTTTCGTTGTAGTTACAGAACGGATGTACTTACAGCTATAATTCTAATATTATTGAATTCCGTGTTAAATTCCGCAACTATCCCACAGGACACATTTGTAGTTCAAAATTCACAGGTTTTTAAAAACGCGTTATAACGTAAACATGTAAAAACAGCCGATTTCGACCAATTTCACGATTTAATATAAAATATAATAAAATATTTTATGAACAATATGCTCTGAGGAATATTTGGACGAAGAATCAATCTTTTTATAGCAAAATATTTTGAAAAAATCGGAGTAACGGTTATTAAATGAGAATTTTCGTAAAATTGCAGAAAATCGCGTGTATTCTCTATGGGGCTTGGAGGAGCGCTCCCTCTTAAGGCCCATTAGCAGAGCCGCCGGAGCCACGCGCACACTGGCCAGATCAAGCCGAGCCGGAGCCGGGGGGCAGTACCAGACGACCGGCCCTGCTCTCGTTAAGTCTGTTTGCTCTGGCGCGAGGCGCCGAGATTAATTAATCAATCAGGATCGCGACATCCCACCTCCGGCACTCCCAATTAATTAACCGCGACTACAAATAACGCGGACGTTAGATGCGCAGGACGGCAAGCCGGGAGATGCGCTGGCTCTGGCAGCCGGTTAACCGCCCGGAATAATATCTTCCTTCGTAGCATAAAGCGTGGCAGCAGTATCCGATAGACGGTGCTTCGAAGCACGCGCTGCTCCGTGAAGGCCAGCAGAGGTGTTCGTTTCCAGAAGCGGCACGCCGACGTAACATGTGCCAGCCTGCTGGCAACCCTGAAAATCAGCGTGCACTGAGATAGGAAAGGTTCCTAGATTACCTCAGATGTAAAACTCCCCGGTACCCCCCCCCCGCCCGTTCGCTCACTTCAGTCCGCCTCCCGTCGCTTGCAGCGCCATCTAGATGTTCGTTTCATAACTGTGGGCTCCATAGAGTGCAGGGTGGAACGCCATTGAGACGCCGTGCTACGAGAACGTAAGTATTCTCTAGAATGCACCGCAGTTACCGTAGCAGACGTCCGGCGCGTCGAACGATGGCAGGCTAATGGCAGGCGGGTCGTGGTGAGGAGGGAGGTACCACTCGTGCCAGCAGGCGTCTATGAGCAGCTTCGTAGCTGAGCTAATTAATCTAATAACGTTGGCTGAGATCAGGGAGGCTATATATATAGTGACTAGGAGG
>JAZHYW010068458.1:0-28618 GCA_037355805.1 Ixodes ricinus
CGTCTAATGTTCCTGCATTATTCAGCTCCCCGAGGAAGAAAACGGCGTTTTGGTCCACGTGCCGAGCGGTCGGGATGGCCAACTTTGGCGCAGCGGACCAGTTCCCCGTTTGCCGACGAAATGGCCGGAATGAATACGTTGCTTCGTAGCCGTTCCCGGTAACGTTCTTGAATCGCCCGGGCCCAACCATTTTGCCGCCTATGGAGAACATCGCGGGACAACTCGAGGCATCACTCCGGAGTGAAAGTCCCTAGGTCTTTCCCATTGTTGACACAGGTTTCTTTTCGGGATAACGGGTCTTTTAAACGGGGTTACGTTACCCTAACAGCGCTAAAAATGTACCGTTTTGTTCAGTTACTCCCGACGTTATAGCTGCAGTGCTGTACCGCCAGTAACCAAATTTGATAATTTGATAAATATTTACATTCCGCGAAGATTTAGGTTTGCCTTGAAACTCAAATCGCGTTAAGAAAATTTGTATATTACTGTGAAAGAAAAGCAGCGAAACGTGAACAAACATCGTGACGCGCCTCTCTTTTGTTTATACCTATAAATATCAGAAAATCAAGTCTGTAGCGATGTTTGCTCGCCCTTGCATGGAGAGGAATTCCACGCGTGATCATCCATCTTGGGTTTTCCGGGATATGCTTAGGACACGTATATATATATATATATATATATATATATATATATATATATATATATATATATATATATATATATATATATATATATATATATATATGTATATGATCTCGACGTCCATTTTAGTGCACCTTTAATTTCCCGAACAAAAGTCCCACCGCGTCATTCTTTCACACATCCCCGGCGCAATCCCAGGGGCTACAGACTGGCGTGCGCAGTGCAGGTAAGATTGGGCCGTGGATCAGAGCAAAAGAATCTGAAATACGCCATTTTTTGCCGCTAGAGTGTGCTTCATGCATGATTTAGCTGCCTTCACTTAAGACGGCTCACAGTATCAAAAGGTCTTTGCGATATGCCCACTCGCTACATACATCCAGGCAGGAGAGTTGGGCCGCTCTGGACGACATGGCTTCCCCCAGGCCGATCAGAGGGGCGAACACCGGTACTCTGGGTGGCATTCTTGGGCCCTTGTGGTTTAATATTTACATAAATGACGTAACAAACTTTGACGATGACACACAATTTGTGATTCATTTTGACGACACGAGGTTATTCTTTACGTCCATAGAGTGTAAGGAATTAATAGTCGGTCCAAATAGCGTGCTGAGTAAGCTCAACACATGGACTAGATTCAATTCATTAACAATAAACATCCGAGGTTGTGCTCTTCAGGTCTAAATGTCGTGGACAAGATATCGAGGAAAACCTTATGATTGGTACATCAAAGGGGAATATCGCACCTTCATTAAAAAGCTTCATTAAAAAGCAGTTATTTTTGAAGAGAATCGCGTTCGGAAAAAGCAGATTGAAATTGTTGCTAACAAACTTGCACGCGTTGTTGGTGCTCTTACAAAGTTACGTTTTTTTTTTCCCGCCCACTAACATAAAATTGGTAATTTACAACTTCCTTTTTCTTTCGCACCTTAACTACTGTCATCTATTCTGGGGCGAGACTAACACCATGTGTATAATGTTAATAAACTTTTTCCACTGCAGAAAAATCTGTGCCAGCCTGGCCACAACTCCAGAGTGCACCGTGAGCTTCCTGGGTCGCGGATCATTTAAGAAGCCTAGGAAATTGAGACGACGGAACAGGCAGATCGGCCTCGTACACGTCTTCTTCCTCTTCCTTTGTTTACCTTCGCGCAAACTCTGGTACGTTGGGAGCACCCCGAAAATCCCGTCCCAGCATTCCATCTGCATTGGTAGGTAACACCTATTGTAATATAAATGAAAGGAAAGTCACATATTCGAAAATACGTGAACTGTATTTGCTTACGACGGGATGTCGTGACACGAGGTTGGTAAGAATCGACACCGTGGCCAATGGGTTTCCAAGATGCTTTGCGCGAGTCTACGCCGCCAGGATCGCTTCGATGTTGCGAGAGGTCTACTTTGCGCGGACACGCGTCAAGCATGCTCGAAGCAGCTTCATGCATGGTTGCAATATGTCTGCGGACAGTATGACCCATGAGACCGTCATACAAGCTCAGCAAGTGCCTGCTTTCTTTTGTATGATGTATTTGCAGTGACACCGCGGCTGATCAGGATACATCTGGTTCGGGAATCATGTCAGACTCCATCATTGTGACCACTGCTGGACCCAAGAGGTAAATAAAGAAAAAGTGACGCGTTTCCGCGAATATTACGAAAATATTTCATTATTATTTTTCGAGGTCCATGCAGAACGGACACAGCTAGTTGTTTTAGTAAATTCGGTGAACCCAATAGATGTCAGTTGAATGGGTTCGGTGAAGAAAAAAATGTCTCCGGAAAAAAACAACTTTAAAAAAGTGCCCCTTAAAAAAAACTCCCTGAAAGATTAGTATTAAGTGTCTAAGAGAAAAAAAAGTGGTCGATAAGAAAAGTATATTTTATACGGGACCCATTTTGAAATTGATGGTATTAACCTCGCATCCTCGCAAATTTCCCCCAACATAGTGATTCCATTCTGGTTTGAAGTGCTGCGTGTGTGTGTCAAACTTTGTTGTGGAAAGGACGCCCTGTCCTGGGCTAAGAAAAGGACGGTCTTGAACATTCGAAGCTCTTGGGTGCTGTTTTGTTTTTTTTTTTCTTGAAACAAAAATTGAGCAACAGAAAGTTGCGCTTGGACGTTTCAGCGTGAAGCTGAGAATAGGAGGTTTGGAAGCGTTGTCGGTCACAGCCGTGAACCATCCAACAACATGGGGGCCAACGACGCCTTACGCTCGGAGAAATCGACCATAACCATAAAGACCCATAACCAAATCAACGCTCCTCAAAAAAAAAAAAAAAAAAAGAAAGGAGCAAGTTAGCTTTTTTTTAATTGCAAAGCGGTCTCAGAAACTTCTGCGGAGGAGTATGCGGCTGGGACGACAGCAGCTGTAAGGACTTCCTGCGTTCTGTCGGCTGTACCATCCGATCCTAAGGGTTCTGCATGTACTGAGAATGTTCACGCCAGTGCGTTGAAGTGTCCCTTCCTGTTTCTTTTATTACAAAAATATGGCAGCACTTGAAACCAGAATGCGATTACTCTGATGGGGAAATTTGCGAGGGTATATTATCTTCTATTTCAAAATGGGTTCTATGCGAAATAATTTTCCTCACCCCTTGGCGCAATCTTTTTTTCCTAGTTTACACTTGGGAGCATTTTTTCCAAAACAATTTTTGACAAAAACCTTCTCCTTTTTTTTTGTGTGGGGACCGTTTTCTTTTTGTGGGCACCATCTGTTTGGGGGGTCATTCTTTCCGAGGTGATTTCTTCCTTCATCCCAGCTGCACCCGAACTGAGAATTGCACACGCTTTTCATCGGCACAGAATCGTCACATCTCCGTTGAAAACGGTAGCAATACGCCTCGCAAAGTGGGCTCATTTTCGTCTTCTGCGCATGAGAAAGGAAGTAGCGGTGACGTCAGAACGCCGAGCCCTGATTGGCTGATCGCGACCCCCTATCTGAGCGTCGTCTGCTCCTTTGCAACGTCGTCTGCTCGCAACGTCGTCTGCGTCTGTCTGATCTTTCCTGCGACTTTCGGAACAGCAGGTCTTTACGAGCGAGCTCGACTTCGCCTTTCAGAGTGGGCAGACGGAATAACTCGAGCGGTACGCTGTTTTTGTCTAACAACTAGCAGACGCGCATCAAGGAGGAAGTCAAAGGACTCACTGGCGAGGTGTCCCGAGACGCCGAGGTTTGTTTGCTAAGAACCGAGAGTGAGGGTGGCTAGTGTCCGTAAGTTCCCTCCCAAATACTTTTTCCCTCCTTTCGTGTGCGGCGAGACTCCTCACTCTCTAACGGCGTCGGCGGGTTGGCGCAGTGAACGTCGTCTGCTTTACGTCTGCTAGTCAAAGCGATGGCTTCTTTACCTTTCCTGCGTCTGTCGGAGATTTACCTCTTTTTCACCGGCAAGAGTCACCGTTGCCTCGGAAAACAAGGAGATGACAAGAGGAAGAGATTGACCTCTTAATCTAAAATTGAGGTCAGCGATCAAAGTATAATACGGGAAGGGTTTACAAGGGTCGCGCGGGCATATTCCATTCAGCACGCCAGCCGGTCGTGGGCAGACGGTCGCCGAGTCGGAGTGGCTGCTAGGCCTATCTGCCGAGCTCGCTTGGTCGTTGTCGGTGGAATCGTGGCCGCTGGAGCTTTTCCCGGGTGTTTGTGGATCCAGCGTTCTTGTTCGTCGTGGTCTGTTTCAAGTACTTTTTACTATTTTCTTGCTGCGTGAAGTCGGGACGCGTGAGAAGCGCACGTAGAAAAATAAACGTCCGTTGGTCGTCGCGACCGCGACGCTGTCGGCCATGCTGATTTGATCGTAAGTGCGTAGCTTCGGAGCTGTCGTAGGATTTCGTCGTAACCTGCGCAAAACTTACGAAAATTTCGTTTCGTGAATTTGTTCTTAAGTTTTGTCTTACGCATATTTTTGGCGTAAGATCGTTTCGTGAATCTGGCCTCTCCCTGCACTTTCGAAAGTCGCAGGAAAGGTAAGACAGACGCAGACGACGTTGCGAGCAGACGACGTTGCAAAGGAGCAGACGACGCTCAGATAGGGGGTCGCGATCAGCCAATCAGGGCTCGGCGTTCTGACGTCACCGCTACCCCCTCCGCAAGAAGCAGACGAACTTGCCCTCCGCATAGTGATGGGGCTCTCGCAGAGCGTTACCGTTTGCCCCTTCATGCGGTGCAGTAGCGCATGCATATTCAATATTAGTATTTTCTTACCCTTATAAAAACGTACACGCTAATTGCATTGTTTATTTTTTCTTACAATTAGAGAACTTTGCGCAGCGTATTGACTATGACAAAAATGTCTTTTTTTTCTTTAAATGACATCCAGCGTATCTCGTTACCAAAACCTTCATATGGAATCACATAAATTAAATACAAACTTTGCGATGTTTCATATAGTACTATAGTGATCAAAAGCAAGTTTCTTGGCTTCATTTTTTCGCTTTAACTTACGTTTGAGGCGGGAATTGATTGGACTGCCTGGCGATCATTATTCATTTCCCGCGTTAACGACTTTTATTTCTACTCTGCACGCACGATAGAGAGAAAGAGTGGGACATAAGCGTGAAGAAGTCTACGTCGCGGTGTGGTGGTGGAAATATTCGAGCGAAATATATTTTCGAACCTATACTCCGTTCTTTTTTTCTTGCTAATTTATCTAGTTTTTTTTTAAATTTGTTTTGGTCTTCATAGACGTGATGTACTGCCGGGCTTCAAAGAGTAGAAAAAATAAGTTTTAAGCGATGGTACTAAATGTGGAAGCACGGTCGGGACGGCAGAACCGGGAATCACTTTTCGCGAGTGAATATCTCTTAATCTTTCGCTACCATCTCTCTCCCGTCGTTAATTTCTTTTTTCTTTCCGCAAGAACGAAAAAAAAAAAAGAAACGTTATCTTTTTTTAACTTTTTTTTATTCCATCTATGCTCAGACCAATTTATTCTCCCAGCCGAAGCTTCGTATCTTCGTAGATTCCTCAACTATATACCGACTGCAACACGTCATTGTGCGGGCGCGTTTTTTTTTATATATATATATATATATTTTATGCACCAGATGGGATATGGGAAAGAGGTTACTTAAATTAATGGTAGATAACGCTGAGACAGCGGCAACGTGTGGCTGCATTCTGTAGATTGATCACTCGGAAAAAAAAATAAGATGAAAGAAAAAGTTATTTGCGAGGAACTTGTCAAGCACGATAAAACGCCACGAAGGCGCCTCTCGTGAATTTGCTTTTCGTTTATTGTCGGTATTTTTTACGTCGTGCACTTTCAAAATTAAGAAACACAAATAAGAGAAAGAGATATAGAGAAACCTATGACTTCCGCGAGCCAAATCGAGCGGGGGAGCGAAGTACAACTCGCTACTGGAGGAGCGCCATCCTATGGTGCATGCTTCACATTACCACAGAATTGCTTTTGGTTTCAAACGATGACCGTACAGCCTGCGTACGGTTGAACGCGTTTACTATACTCTGTTCACCCTTCAGCTTAGACTGCAGCTTTGAAGCGTTCTCCGGAAGAACGCTTCGAAGCAGCGACCTCAAGCTCTCGTGCTTGTGGCATTGACTGCAGTCTCAGCTTAAGGGTGAACTGAGTATACACGTTTGCAAGTCCGGTCTCAGGGCGCCGCCATCTTCCTCAGTGTGGGTGCGCTCTTAGGCGCGGCCATAATTCGATTACGACGCCTTAGCAAGGCTACAGTGGCTTAAAGGGGGTAGTGTAACGAAGGAAACCGGAGAAGCGGCACAGCGTTGGAAGACGGCCGCGGGTGGCGCTGGCGCTTGCAGCACCGTCGTTCCGGCTATGGCTCCGGCTCGGCCGCTTGGCCAAAGCTTGGCTCCGGCCAGCTCCAGGCCGATTCGCAGCAGTCGACTTCATTGTCGTCTGCTAGTTTCATATTTTATTCACCTACGAACAGAAATCATGTCGTGGAAGTTCACCTGGAAACAAATAATTGTTTGTGAGGTATTTATATTAGTTATGAAGTGTGTTAGGGTGCCTCTATCTGTCGGCCGGTGGAGGCACCCGAACGAGTGCTGCGGATCGAAGCGCCACCTACACCGTCTTCAAGGAGCGGCCGTTCCCGATGCAAGGTGGAGGCTACGCGGTAACTACACTACCCCCTTTAAGCCACTGTAGCAAGGCTTCGTAATCGGATTATGACTCGTCCAAGCGCACTTCAGCCAAGCAAGATGGCAGCGCCCTGAAGCCGGACTTGCGGCATGGCGTACGTCATGTCTGTGTCGAGAGGTTACACTTTCATCATATCCAGAAGACCGAGAGACAGAATAGGAACGGCACGGACGTCTTTCAGTGAGTTCTGCTTTATCGGCGGAAATAAGAACTGTTATTTTTCGAAGCCTAGGGGTGGTAGGAAAAATGCTGCTCCGTCACAGGAAACAAATGCGCGGGAGAGCGATAAGTGTATAAATTGAGAAGACAGACCAGAACTCTGGAGGTTCCCCAAGGGGTATCGAACCCAGGACGTGAGGAACCCGGCGCTCGACCCTTGCTCCAGCAGGGAGGCTCGCGAGACGTGCTTTTTGGTTCGTCAACCGACACTGCGGAACGCCGCACCAGCGGGTTATGTCCCCGCTGCACGAGGGTTCGTGCAGTCGAGGCGCAATCGAGGAGCTAGCGCTTGTGTCCGCCATTGTGCAGGCTTCCAACAACACTCCGAAAGGGGTCATGGTACATAGTACTTGTGGCAAATCTCCGAAATTTCATGACAGGAATTAGCTGGATAAGTGAAGAGAAAGGTCTTGGAAGACCCCCTGAAAATAAGACATTGTGCGCTTGAGCTTATAGAAACAAACGACAAACGAAGGACTGCATTGTCCCGTCCTTTCTTCATTGGTTTCTGTAAGTTACAAATCACTAATTTGTAATGAACCCTGTAGAAAAATGCTAATATCTGGAGGTCGATGAGTGAAGGAAACATAACTAGGAAGGGGCAGATCCACGAAGTTGTGATGAAACTCAAGGCACTGTGGAATAGTAATAGACATCAAGTGGGGTATGGGAGCGATGATGCCATCTTTTTCGTCATGGGTTTATGGAAATTCGATGAAGGAAGCGTCGGGAGAGCGTATAGGACCAGATGATGGTGGGACATGGCCTGGTCGTCCTTTGACAGGGGCAACGGGTACCTTGAAATTTGAACAAAGTTTAACTGAAATGAGCAGCTAGGCACGAAAGTATACGTGAAAATATTTAAACAAAATGAACGAACCGAACCCCAAGGCTGACATTTAAAGACGCTATAGTGATGGGGCTAAGCAGACTAGTTCAGTGGAAAAGGAGTCAAAAAAGCAGAAAAAGACCAAGGCAAGAATGCAAGAGAAATCAGCTTTAGCAATATGCAGGACGCCAAGACATCCATATTTCAAAAGATATACACATATGTGCCATGCGATACGAATACATGAAAGGATAAATCGTCGAGGACGGGGACGCCCTCTCCTCAATGTTTTATAGGGAAACAATAAAATTGAAAGTTGAAAGAAAGTTGAAAGTCCAGATCCCGCACAAGCCGCGCCTTCGCCGTCGATGTCTTCGCCGCTACTCTCGTTGTCTGATGACGAACGGTCTCTCGTTTGACGAAACGGGGTGTCGGCGTACAGCTCGAAACCAAGCCGACTGCGCTGTAAAGGCCCGTTCACACTCTTGCGACCGAGTACGACCGAGAGAGACCAGACCGGTTTTAAGCTTCTTGCGACGTCTTAGGACCGGATGCGCTGTAGCGGAGCTGGTCCTAGAGAAGTCGCCAAAGGCTTAAAACCGATCTGGTCTCTCTCGGTCGTATACTCGGTTGCAAGTGTGTTAACGGGCCTTAAGAGGCGACGCTGGGGCTCAGGGAGGTCGGCCATCTTACAGTTATCTGAGAAAATATCAGATGTCATGCGGGTCGTGTTCCAAAATTTACTCGGTCTTACTCTAGGGTAAGGGTTTCGTACTTTGGCGTTCTGAAACATGCACTAAAACGTGTACCCCCCCGTTCCTGTGTGGCCTTCGCTCGAGCTGATTCCGCCGGTTGTACTTCTTTTTTTTTCCTTCTTCCTTCAAATACATCTGAGTTGTGAGTCTGCGCTTGTCCGTTGTCTACGTGTTTGTCTTCTCAGTCCTCGTCTTTTTGTGCGCATCTTAAACCCCGTTCTAAAGTCTACCCGCGTCCAGCGCTTTTCAATCTGTGTTCTCGCGTGACACGACCCTCCGGAGTAACTCGGATCCATTTGGGTAAGATTTGGAAAACAGCCCCGTTGACTTGCGTGCGTGACGCCATTCTGGTGCCGCTGTTGGAGCGACATCTCACGCTCTCAATGATCGAAGCGGCATTTGAACTTTTGTAGCAGGTTCTGTAGCAGGCAAAATATTGGTTTGGAGCAGCCACTGACGCTTTTTGGAACAGATGCCAACATCTGTTAGCACATCACCTGAAAATTAATACGTGATTGCATCTCAATGAGTTCATTTATGATAGTGATCGAGGGTTCCTTTTTGATACTCGAACATATTACTTCTTATCGTTTGTGATAGGAATAGATAGGGCATAAAAGGAAAACAGTCTTTCTATAATAAGGCTCTAGCCAGAGTAGGTTTCATTTACAATGGGTATTAAAAATGGTTGAAAAGTCGAATCATAGCGCAACACTTCATTGGGTTAAATCCTCTCTCCATCCTCCATTTTACACTCGGTAGTTTGTTTAGCCTGTAAATATAATTTATGTAAAATGCCAGCAAGGACTAGCATATCCGCTAACGAGTCTACCAATAAAAATGCGTCCCGTAAGTTTAATGAACCTACCAAACTCGAGGCTTTAATATCATACACTGCAAAAACAACCACCCAAAATATTGTAAAAGCTTACACTTGTGCTTTAAAGGTGACACTGCTCTTTAGCGGCGTAGGAACCAGAGTTACGTCAAAGTTCGCTGCTCTTTCGATCGACAGCTGCACGGGAACTACCGTGACTACCGTATTTATTCAAATATATATAGATCCTTGTTTTCTTCTTTCTCTTTCTCTGCTGTTCTTTCTTCCTTTTTTTTTAAATTAGAGATTAATTTACATTTAGGACAGAGAAGTTCTACCTGTAATAATTCTGACCATAATTTGCGTGCCTATCGCGCAAGGCCAGGCGCTCCCCCAGCTCAGCCGCTGCTCCTAGCACTCCGGTGCAAAGCGGTGAAGCTCGACGCGCGCACGCTGGTGAGAGGCGGTGAAGGTTGACGCGAGCTGCGCAAGTGCCACGGTACTCTGCAGCCACGGAACGAAGGCATGTGGCAGACATGATAATCGAGTGATCTTATCAGGAGTACAAGACCCTGGTTCCGTTTTATCGCAGTAGCCGCAATCGGCAATCCTACTATTTTGCAAAGGTTTCTCGGGACCCTTAGTTCCTGATATTGACGACGTCGTCTGGAAATTTAGACGATGTCGGCGATTAACCAGCCAGCGCATCAACCAGCCAGAGCGGTTGATGGCCAGCATCATGGGCTCTGGCCGGCTGATTCGCAGGATCAAAGTGCGAAATCGTGGCATTCGTCATCTCGTTGTACGTGTTCTTTCAAAGGTTAAATCAATCAAGTGCAGCGAATGTCACGCGACTTGCGCTTTTAGTATTTGTGTTTGTGGTTGTATGTGTTCGAGCCTTCGACTGTGCCCTGACCTAAGACGAAACAAACTATACGATGAGTAGAGACGCTGTGAAATTCATATTTGTACAATTTTTCTATCCTTCTACTTCTCCGAATAATAGAAACAACCAATAATAAAACATTATTTTTCTTCTTTCTTTGCTTTAAGCCCATCTCGGCGCAGGTGTGACGCAACTCAGCAAAAATGACATTTTGAGCGCAAGATGTAGCAGACCTTCGTTCACGGCGCAGATTTGGCGCAAATGGCGCAGCACTTTCATCACTGCGCTCTGGCTGCTCCCATTGAGTGCGGCCTACGTCGCCATCTTGTGCAGATAACAAAAATTCCCTATTGGTTAGTCATTGTGATGTATTTGCAGAACTGAGAGGGAATCAAGCTCCCCGAAAAGCTGAAATTGTCTTTTTTACGCTGGTGAATGAACCCGGACGATCAAAAGAATGAACGTTGGTTATGTAATAAAAGACAACCATTCCAAATAGAATAGACATATAGCTCGAAATTTCAGCAAAAAAAAAAACGTTTCACGACCCCTTTAAAGTATGAAATGCATTTTAACGGAATCCCCCAATCCCAAATATTTGTCCGTCCGTCCGTCCATTTCCCGCTAAATACAGCGGAGAAGCTAAATACGTTACGTGATCCATACACCAGTAGACCGATCTCACCAGCCAGTTTGACTACGCCACCGCTGCCGTAATGCATCGAGGAAATTTTAGACATTCATGCATTACGTGCGGCAACCTCGTTGGAGCTCTGCGCGTGTAGATCACAAGACGTCACAAGCCCTCTCGTGCACCGCCATCTGCCTCCTCAGCACTAATGTTATGGCGGCTTTACGCATGCGCCGAACTCTTAGTGAAATCGGTCTATCAGTTTCCCCGCCAAAGTCGGCGGGATAATTGACCTGACGTGATATACCAATTCACTTTCTCCGCTAAATTTAGCGATTAATTGTTGTTACGTGGCCTCGCGTCACGTGACTTATACACCAACTCAATTTCCCAGCTGAATTTAGCGGGAAAAATGACGCGACGTGACAACGTCACGTTGCCTCTACACCAATTCAGTTACCCGCTAAATTTGGCGGCAAAATCGATGCCACGCTACCTAAACACCTTCAGTTTCCCCGCTAAATTTGGCGGGAAAGTCGATGTCGCGCGACCTAAACACCTTCAATTTGCCCGCTAAACTTATCGGGAAAATTGACGTCAAGTGACGACACGTGGCACATCAATAAAATTTCCCCGCTAAATTTGGAAGAAAAATCGACATGGGGTGACGGACACCAATTAAGTTTCCCCGCAATATTTACTGGGGAAATTAACGCCACGTGACCTATGCACCCAGGCTCCCCCCCCCTCAATGTATCGGGGATATTGACGCAAATGAAGGTGCTTGTTCGCTTCACGAAACGACGGTCTAATGTCTTCTAAATGATCTTAAACGATCGAACCTTAAATAGCTGTATTTCATGCATTAGAGGACTTTGGGGATAAAATTTATGTCGCTGCCACTTTACGGCAATACTCAAAGGGCTGTAGATGTTTCTAGGCACTAGGTGGTGCAAGCTACCGCCCGATCTACCCGTTCATATCATACCATCCATCCATTCATCGAACCTATGGTAGAAGACATACGTTTGCTGGACGTCAGCTGAACAGAAGCCGCGTCCCACTGAGGCTCTGCGTCGTGCCAATCAGACGCCGGCAGGGAGCAGTGTTTGGGTAGAGGGAGCTTCTGCTACGAGCAGGTGAGGGAACGACGTTCCATCTCAATGTAAAAGACAAAAAATCATGGCCTTCATAAAAGAGAGTTTTTTTATCGTTCCCCATCTCAGGGTTTACAAGATGTCGATTAATTACCAGCTCACCTGCACTCTCTCACTGCTTACAATTCTACAAACAGCCCCGTTTGTTCCCTAGCGCTTTTAGTATCACCGATGTAACAACTGGCCCACCTTTCCATTCTGCTACAGCGCGTAATATTTATCCCGACAACTCGTTTCCATTTCAAAAGATGCGATTCTCGAAGCAAATATGCGCCGCGTCGGTGGTTTATCAGATCCCGATAACGTGTGGCCGTGTTTACATGTTTACATTGGCCAAACCGGCAGATGCCCGAATGAAAGAGAGCACGACCTTCAAACAAAGCGAAAACTGACGGGCCACTTGGCGGGGTATACACTACCCAAATGTTGCTGCCAGCCTGAGCTAAAAAAAATTCAAAGATTCTAAACAAATATAAAAAAAACAACGAAAAAGATTTTTGAGGCTTTTAGCATCAAGCTTGGCAGCGAAGCAAAATGTATGGGTGCACAAATGCATGAAAAAAGAATTGGAGCACGTTGCGTGATCACTGTGTGTAGAAGGTTTACCCCCATATATGTTTTCCCTTGTTTTTCCGCATTAGTTCAGTTGATGGTATCGCTTTGTTTGTGGTCGTCCCGGTTCCCGGCGCTTTTAGTTTTGCCATCCCTCCCGTCGACGAACAACTGAGCTTCGCTTTGGAGCAATGACACTGGTTGATGCTCGTTGTTGGCACTTGTCAGAAGCTGTATTCGAAATGGCACGAAACGGTTGTTCGTCCTTAAGGATTGCGAAGATAGAGAAAGCAAACCAATATCGCCCGAGCTATCCTACAGAGCGTATCAAGCTCGGGCATTTTCGAATCGCACCATTTGCTCCCGCTCACTACGCTCCAAAATGGCTCGCAAGAATAGCGAGGAACACACGTGACGATATAGCTCAATGCGTGGGCACCGTTTTCTCAGCATATACTCGATTGAATGCGTTCGAAGACTACGTTTGGAAGGAACGTTTGGAAAGTTGCCGTGGCGCTGTGACAGCGCCAGTGGTAACGCTCCGCTAAAACTGCTTACTAGGGAGTTTTAGTAGACCGTGTTTCCCCCTCCAGCCCCTCCGCTACCCGGAACTCTACAGCCAAGGCCATCGGCACGCAGGCGCAGTGGCGGTTTCTTCGTTGCTGAGGGCTTAGCGGAGGAGCACAGTCTGCTAAGCTCCTATTAATAGGGAGTTTTCGTGGATCACTTCCGCCGTCCCGCAACGCTGTCCGCATGCCAGCTATATACGAGAAACGGGTTTCTAAAGTCAAGGCTGGCGCAGTGGCGGTCTCTCAGTCGTTGCGGATAGCTTAGCGGAGGGAGGAAAGCGGTTTGCAAAAACTCCCTAATTTCGTCCAAATCACCGCGTCGAAGAGTGCATCTACAAACTTAAGACGGGTTTGTTGTACAGATGCCAGGCGGGCGTCGATGAAACCTGCATGCGTGACGCTTTTACGCGGCGTTCTAGCCGGCAATGTCAGCCAGTAAAAATGTTTTTCCATTGAAAGCCAGGGCATACGTAGTCAAAGAAAAAGTGAGTGCGGCGCGACGGAAAATGGGTGCCAAGGGCGTCGTCTGTTTGAAACACTTTTCGAGCCATCTCGAAGAAGTAAAAGTCTGAAACACTTTTCCATAGGCCATCCCGAAGAAATAAACGTTCTCGGGGCCACACGGGAGGGGGCTGCTCTAATGTTCGGGCGCGCCATCTCTCTTGGAAAGCACGCGACATTAATCCGACTCGTCATAATTAAAAATGATGGCGTCCATACAATATCGCATGCAGCTGTAAACGTCGCCGCCTGCGGCATGCGCTTTCGGCAGTGGCCGTGGCACACTGGTCGCGGCGTCCGCACAACCGCTGGGACGTCCTATTCGCGGTGGATTTACGGATTTTATGTTTTCCTCCGTAGGCCCGGCGACCGTTTGGGCGGAGCGTATATTTACGGCGCAGTCTGCGTCAACTGCGCCGTCGTCGTCGGCAATAATGGCTCGGCACATGTCCGCTTTTTTACGATGGCGAATTATGGAACTCTGGAGGATTTTGCGCTTGGGTTGACCGCACCTTCTACCCGAGGGCGCACTGGGTTGTCGCGGATTTAAGGTCAGGAAAAAAAAAGAGTAGAATCAAAAATAAATATGTGGACACGTTAAGCAAAAAAAAAAAAAGGAAATATTTGAGCTGCGCGTGCGAGCGGTTGCGTCATAATTCGTACCTGAAGAGGGTGAACAGCTTCTCGAGAGCACGAAGTAATGGTTGCACTAGTTTTAAGAGGAAGAAGAAAACACCTTCAAAGAAGGTAGAGGCGCTTCCGATGTGTCATAATATGAATCATCTTGTGTCAGTTGTATACTGCTGCATTTGTACCTTCTTTCGAAGTAGTGAGAGCTTTTCACTTACTAACAATGCGCGACAGAAGGATGATGCTCCGCGGTAAGGAACAAAGGAAGCGTCTGAAGAGAAAAAATAGGAGCGTCTGCTAGTTCTTTCGCCATCTTTGGATGGGTTCGTCTAAGCATTGACCCCCCCCCCCCCCCCGCCTCCCTCTGAACCCAGCCTGCAATTTTTATTTATTTTTCTTGAAAAAGGGGCGGGGGGGGGGGGAGTGTGCACGTTACTGGCTGAATCCAACCTTCTCCGGACGCTTTACGAGAAATTAGACGCACAATATGTTTTTTTTAGGGTGCAAAGTTTTGTAAGCATAGCCAACACGAGTTCTGCACGTGTGGCTCTTATGAGCGGGCCAACGCGTTGAACGAAACTTGAGCGGCCCTCGTAGGCAGAAAGACTCGTCCTTCACGCCTAAATGGGCGGACTGGCAATATTTGTCGAGTAAGGCCTCCTAATGGGACAACAGCTACGCTATTACGGGCACGAAAGTGTTTGTTACGCTTGACGAGACAGGCTCACGTCACGCGCGCACTTTCGCACTCGCCGCTGGGTTTGACCAATCTCACATAAAAGGCAAGGCAGGCGTCTTTTCCCCCGAGACGTCATCACCAGTGGATCCATGCACCACTGCAAAGGGTGGGGCGCGCGAGCGTCTTGAGACGCGGCTATAGCCCCGGTCAGCTAGTGCGCTGGGCCGGCTTGCTAGAACAAGCGTCTCAGCTGAGACTGGGTGAAGAAAGCACTGCATAAGCCACCGCACGAGCTGAGCGGGACTCAAGTTGCGTCTCAAGACGCTCGCGCGCCCCAGCTTTTGCAATGCTTTCTTCCCCCAGTCTCAGCTGAGACGCTGTTTCTAGCAAGACGCACGCGTCTGCTGCTAGGTACAAAGTCTCGTCGAACTTGAGTGTGTTTTCTGCTTGGGGCGTGTCGCCGGTTCGCTAACGATGACGTCTTGGGCAGGCCTTGTCTTCTACGTGATATCGGTTCAATCGTTCCTTAGACCGTTCGTCCCCGTTAGGACCATTCGCCGAGAAAGTTCCCTCTGAACCGAGGTTCTTTGAATCCTGTTCGAAGAATCGAACATCCGTCCCGTCTCTGATCGATTTCTTGTCTTATTTTGAGGGGAGGTTTTCGAGGCTGGGGATAGTAGGCCATTTTGAAAGCACGGGTCGTTTTCGACGGGTGGAAAAAAATCGGAAAATCTATAGCGGATATTGAGCGTCGGCGGGGAGTTCTCGAAATAGTTTTTGCGCTTGGAGCGGCTGGTGGCGTCCCTTTTAACCTTTTAAAAGGACTCCCGGTGGCACAAGCCGCCACCTCATTAAAAAGATTCAACCATGCATCCATCCATCATTTCTTTTTTTACATCTAGAAATCGGGGGTATTCACTGGACGCCATATTTGTGGGCGCTATTCAGAGCACATGCTAAGAACGAGCTCACATCAATAAGCTGCTAGGACCGGCAATCTCGATGGTGTGGAATGCATGTTTCAAAAGAACTGCTGGCTTGTCGTCAGCACGCGCTCAGCAGTCGCGCACTCAGCTATGACCGCCAGTGAATAGACCATTTGCTGTGTTAACCAAGCATCAAGGAGAATGCAGCGGATTGGTGTTCGCACCCGCCACACGCGACGCCTTCCCCAGTATAAAAAATTCGAAGTAAATAACCAAGATAAAGCTTTGACGAACGCGCGTGCAAGATGCCATTTGTTTTAGGTGATTTGCTTTAGAAACGTTGCTACTGCTGACGCCAGCACGTGCGGCGCGTGGAACACCAATCCCTGCATGTACTCTTTGAAGCAGTAGCGTCTATACTGCCTATCAGTGCGCAAATGGGCGAGGCACGCACCCCGTGCGGAGCATTAGGAAAACATGGCGGCACAGCGCCAAACTAGGAGTGTCCCAAAAACTTGAGTCAAGAGCTATTCCTGGTATTCCGTATTTGCGAGAAAGTGAACAGGCTGCTAGAAAGTAGGAAAGTTTATTTATGTGGTGCAATAACTCCAAAGAAATAACAAAGCAAAATAGGAGAATTGACAGGATTTTGTATGTTTCTACATTAAGAGGTCGGTCTGCTCCTGAGATATGGCGGTTCAGCGCTGTAGGGGAGCAATTCATTCGGTGCAGTACGACCACGATGGCTCTTTAACGTGCATCACGTTGGAATGATTACACAGCAAAAACGCCAGTAGGAACGTCAAATAAAATCAACATCAAATCAAATTACATGGAATCAGTTTATTTTCACCACGTACAACTACAAATGAAGGAGCTGTGAAAGAAAAAAGCTGCATCATTGCAGCTTGACGAGTACACAGACCCTTAATATTGGTAGCTAACCAGCGTCATGCTAAATTATTAACGGAAAAAAGAAAATTAAAAATTAATCTTAACAATACATTTCCAAAGCACACTCACCAGAAAAAGAAATGCACTGGGTGAAAAAACAAAAAAAACTTTGTGAACAAAGTTTAGGGCGCACACATTTAGACAAAAAATCGTAAAAAATCATACTCTCTCGGTTTCATACATTGTACGGAGTTCACTGTATTTACAGGTGAATAAATCAAAATGCTCAAGCTGATAACTGTTTAACAGAGACGGTAGTGTATAACGTGAGCCATCTTTTGCATAGTTCGAGCGAGGTGTAGGCACTATACCTCCTTTTCTCTATGTCTTGTTGAGTAGTATAGTTATGTCCTTTATTTGAAGATATGCCAGATTACGTATGTTATTGATATTGTTTCGTGTTTCCAATTTATATCGCAAACTTAATTGATATCTATACATGTTGAACGCTCCAATAGCATGAGAGCGATAAAACAAGTTGGTTCTTGGCGCTACAGAAGGCACGTTGTAAATATGCCGGAGACATTTTTCTTGTAATACATAAACGCGTTGTAGGTTTGAAAATGTTGTTGTTCCCCATACCAATTTACAATAGTTTGGTTGAGAGTAGAAAAGCGAATTATAAAAGAATAAGCTTAATTTTTGTGGAAAGAAGGTATCTAAGCCGACCTATAACACCCGTGATCTGAGCTGTTTTGGTTACCATATGGTTTTATGCGGATATCCCACGATAGTGGTAAATATACGACACCAAGACACTTAAAATGTTTCACAATATCTATAGAACGTGAATGTAGGGTGATGTCCTTATGTACTAAAACTGGCTTTTTTGTCTTAATATACCTGCTTTAGTTTTACTTTGTTTATCTACATAGAATCAGACACTGGCCACTCTTTTTAGTGCTTTCATTTAAAAATTACATTAATCTACCAGTTCGTGGATGGCATTACCACAAAGTTAATATTTGTATCGTCCGCGTATATAATAAATTTGTAAGTAGGGTTGATGTTCAGATTGTCATTAAGATAAAGGCTAAAGAGTAATGGCCCCGGTGTGCTACCTTGTGGCACACCACAAAGGACGGGTTGAACCTTGGAGGACATATTTCTTACGAAGTACGACTTCAAAAGCAGCAACACCTACATGTCCACAAATGCCGCATCCTTTCAAGCTTTTTTTTTTATATATATATAACAAAGTAGTATGATTTACCAAATTAGAAGTTCTCGAATAATCTAAAAAGATACCAACAACCATGGCTTTGCTTTCGAACTGTGTAAGTATGTATTATTTCTGTTCAAGTAGTGACTGTTCAGTGGATTTGTTTTCCGGGAGCCAAATTCATATGGGGTTAACAAGTTACGTTTATCGATGAAGTCTGAGAGTCTTGGAATGCAAAAACAAATCACTACTGCGTGCTGCACGTTAAAGGGATGCTGAACCGAAATCTGGATTCCACAAAACACGCGGCAAAAGCGTGCAACGGGATGCTACAAACACCAAAACATCACTCATACAGCGATATCTCAAACGGATGACCATATTTTTCATAAGAAAAGGAGGCGCATTTGACAGGTTTGTTGACGTCATGTTTCTTCGAGAAGGAGAGGGAACGGCCTCGCGTCTTCTCCGCCTCGCCTCGCAGTCACTAAACATCTATTAAATATCTTAGAAAGAATCGGTGCACGGATACGAACTACGTGCTTCACGAGCTTTATTTGTAAGCCGTCGATATCGCAGCTATTACTCTTTTTTATATTTTTTATTACAGTTATGACCTCTCGCACGCCAACAGGATGCAAAAACATTGATCTGTCATTTGTAGATCTACATAATCGCAACAAGTACCAGGCGAGGCACCACAAACAGCCATACTTGTAAAGAAATTATTAAATGCGTCAGCTAATTTTCTTCCAGATAATTATATTCCATTGACTTGCAGTTCGCAGTCTCTTTGGTTCTTGGTTTCGATACAGCTTCAAAATGGTTAAATCATCGGGTGTGCGAGTGTTCAAACATTTTTTATACGAGTTGTCTCCTATTTGCATTTCTTTGCCTAATTCTGGCGTGATCCACGGCTTCCGAATTTCGCTAGTTTGCCTACGCATTTTCCACGGAAGGGAGTACGATATAAATGTTTAAAACTGCTCAAATGCGTCTTATAAGCCTTATTCGGTTCTTTTTAATTGCATATATAGCTGTAATTTGTATCGAAGATTGCACACCAGAACGCATTAAGTGTTGTCTTTGTAATTGATCGCGGTAAAATATTTGGGGATTTGTTTTCTGCAAGCCAACTTTTTCCACGCCAAAGAACGCTGGAAGATCATCACCAATTCAGCACAATATAGCTCCTACTTCAAAATTTGATTGCCACACAGTTCGTAAAAACAAAACAAATCAAGGCCGGATTGACAGTACGCTGTTACCCTTGTTGGTACCTCAATCACATAACGACCATATTTCTCTGGATCCTGTTAACCAACAAATCGCATTGTGATTTTATTTATTTATTTATTTTATTTATAGATTCTGCCAGCCGTGAGGCCAAATCAGGAGAGGTACGCATGATAAACAAGCACAAAGAAAAAACATAATCAACGTAAAAACGAAATAACTTCAAGACCGCTGGTCACATCGATTATGCAGTTCAAATTGTTTTGTAAATGATATGACACTGCTGCAATTGACAACACATGCAGGAAGTGTGTTCCACTAATCCATACAGCGAACCAAAACAAAAAGAATACATTTGAAACGATCTATTGGAGTACCAATAGGGTTGAATAAACAAATTATGTTTAGCTCTAATGGCATAGCTTCGGGAATAGTTAACAGATTTAAAAGTGATTTATCATTAAATAACTACGAAGCACATGTAAAAAAATATTACATCTTATTTGTGGCCATTTTTGTCTCAACACTGCTTAGGTTCGCTCGGGACTTGAGACTGGTGACGGAGTCTGTTCATTTATAACTGTTCACTTATAACTGTCGTAAAGAAACCTGACTGATTTGTTTTGTATTATTTTCAAGCTATAGAAATTATTACTGGTAATTATGACTGCCATACTGGACTTGTGTAGTCGATGGTTGGTAAGATTAGACGCTTAAAAGCCATTAGTTTAACCTCTGAACTCGAATGATCTAACTTTCTTCTCAGCGTCTACAGTTTTCGAAGCGCTTTTTGCATACATGTTCAATATGGAAGTTCCAGTTTAGATCGAAACTGAGGTGCACTCTGAGGTACTTATATTCAGTAACTTTACTCACCAGAACGCCTTTATTATATTAAATCAATTTCAAACACTGTATTTCTTTTGTTCTTTTTTTGCGGGCGTTTTATTTGTGTAGACAGTTTTCTTTATATTCAGTTCCATATGCCAGTCAGCACATCATTTTTGTTTTCACTCAAATGTCTAATTAAAACTTTCTTCGGCGGTACAGATATTAGAGTAAATTATAGTGTCACCTGCAAAGTGCTTCACAGTTATCGCGGGACCGAATCCGTCACTCATGTCGTTGAAGATAAAAAGGAGCGGGCCCGGTCCCGAACCCTGCAGATCACCGGATAGCACTGGTAATGAGTTGCTTCTTTCCTCCTGAAGATAAACTCCCCTTTCTGAAAAGTATGCTTCCAACCAGTGTACAATTTGCCTGTTCTTTAGAATGCAACTGAGTTTGTGCAATTAGTTCGGATGCGATACGCGATCAAACGTTTTTGCGAAATCTCACCACATCCGTCTGTCCCCGGTTATCTACATTTCTGCCAAGGTTATAGTTACTTCTATCAGCTGCGTAGTTGGAGAACACCCTTGTCTCATACTGATTAGTGCCCAAATTATTATTACTTCCTACAAAATCTATTAAATACATGGTTAACTACTTTGATAATAAAAATATCATATTATTATTATTTTATATATTGCACGGACAGCGCACTGCACAAAAAAGCGTGCCAACAAGCAGAAACATCGCATCCGTGGCAGATACTTTCCGGTCAAATTTACCCATGAAAGAAATACTTCATTCAGCAAACGTGTACTGCAAGTGAAAGATTGCCAGAGGAAAAGGGATAGATCACCCGCACCTCCACCAAAGTTTTAGGATATACAGATATTTGAGTGTGCACTGTAGTTCGTTTCGCTTTATGGGCAATCAAATTCGAAGCACGATCATGTCGCCATAAACGATGTTAGCTTTACACAAGCACGCCTGTTCGGCAGGGAGGTTGTAAACTTCTTCACCGCTCGCCCGTAAAATGGAATAGATCGTAGGCAAAAAAACGCCGAAGAACGGCGATTATGATGACACAGAGCTCTCAGTCTTCTGCTACGGTTGACTGCGACCAAGAATGTCTCTTTCTTCCAAAGAGCTTAACTAATTAATTCGGCTTTCGTGTGCTCTCTTTTCGCGACAGCTTGATTTCACGCTGCATAAATTTTCGAAGGGTCCACCTAGGCAGTTGCATTTGTTTATTTGTTCCGCTCGCGTTAATGATCACAAAAAATGAACGAAATAAATGAATTAATAAATAAATCTTGGGACCATTAAGGGCTTCGTTAGTTTTGCCTAATTGGATTTTAATTAGCAAAAGTACCAGGGGCAAAAAAGCAATAAAATAAAAATATACTAACTGCGTAGTTTAATCAACCAAAAATGCAGGTAATGTATGAATTTACTATATGCAGTACAATTTCGCTATATAACGAATGGTTTAAAATATTATAGGGCTCCCGCGCGCGCTAAACTTCTCTCCGCGCAAGCCGGGGCCCAGACTTTTTCTTTGCCACCGGAGCTCGCACCCGGCGTCTTTCACGACGCTCACGAAGGCCGGCGGGTGCACACCAGTCAACGACGCCAATACCTATCCAGTCAGGCCAATCCCCTCGACTTCCTCTCCCTCTCTCGCCTTCCCCTGACTCGTCGCCAGACCTCCTCCAACACGAAGCCAGATCAGGAGCACTCCTCGCTCCCACCCTTCTCAAGAAGATGTACCCACAAATTCGCTATGGACCCAGAGTGCACCCTCTGCCACACACACGCTACGCTCTCGCATCTTTTGTGGGACTGCCCCCTTCACTCCACAGCCCGCTCTCGCGCTCTCTCAATACCTCTCTGCCCTCCTCCTCCCCCCCCCCCCCCTCGACTTTCACTGAGTAGCTCAACCCGCCATCCACTCCCGACCCTGGCCGGGTCCCCGCAGCATCACAGGCGCTCGTTAGGTATCTGGGAGACCCCGAGGCACCTCCACTTCGCTCCAGACTACTCAAGCCCCGCGAGTCCCTGGTCGCTGCCCCTCGTAGTCTCGTTCTTCCTGGAAGCTCCCGAGGCGGCTAAAAACATTTATCTTTTTATGACCAAATATCAGGGCTCATATGGTGCCCACTTCTTTGGTCGTTAATTAAGCAAGTTTCAAAGCAAAGCAATGTAGTTTTCGTATTAGTAGTGAGCTGGGCGCGTGGACTCAGTTTTATAAAACACGTGTACATACCGAAAGCATTTCTAATATACTATTCGTATACCCCCAAGAAAAAACTTTTACGCAAAATTTTAGAAGTGTTCATTCAAATCGATACATTATGCATGAAGTGCGACTTTGCCTGGGTTGTAGTTTCGATTAAAAACTTACTGAGCATCCATCCTACCGGTGTGCCTTGGTGTATCACTAAGCATGATGCACGTTAAAGTTCCCAGGCTAACGATCATAGTACACTGGCTAAATTTCTCGTCTAGATGAGACAACAAACGCCCTTTAGGGCAGCCTAACTTTCCGCTGTCGAAACATCCACAAAACCAATTCCCCACTTTATTGTGTAGCATCGAAACCGCCAGCAAATACTAAGTCCTTAAAAAAAGAAAATCCAGCCAAGTGCATTGTGTTGCCGGGTACCGGGAAAGCAACGCATTTGATAGCGCGTACGAGGCTGCGGTTTCGCGTTTTACTGTACAGAAAACCGAAACCTTGTCAGCATCTTTAAAAAAATATATATTTTTTGGCACTATAAAACGTCGCAGTGCCTTACATATCTTTTAAAGCCGGTGTCACACTGCTCATCTATGCCAAACATTTCACCAAGTAAAATGTATTGTTTCAATAAATAAACTCTTGATTATCCCGGACCCTATGTACCTTCGTCGAAGTCGTTATTTTGGCCGTCAGTCCGTTTTTCTGTGCCACGCGTAGTTTTCGCAGAAAACATCGACACGAGCTTTTTAGTTAATTTAGTCAGGTAATTTAGTTAAGGAATTCTTTAGAGCGTTAGTTACTACCCTCAGACGCACATTTGCTTATTAATTCGCTTACCTACGAATATATTGTGTTCCCAAGGGCAGTACAAAAAGGGCTGGCTACGAACGTACGTTAATAAAAAAATATAAGAAATCTCGGCATATAAATAAGTACCTCTCTGAATAAACTGCTTTTATGCTAACCAAGTTAAGCAATTTTCGAAAGGTTAAGAAAGCAAGGATTACGGTCGCATAGATTTCTAAACACCGCAATTCTCTTAAACGTTCATACGATACAAAATACCAATTAATGTTTTATGTTTATTTCGTCCAAGCAGCAATTGTGATGCAACCTATCCTGAGAATGTATTCTAATTTAATCGGGGTCAAATCAGAAGATGAAGCATCCGAGCCATACAAATACAAAAACAAAAAATGCGGTTGAATTAGGGGTTTACTTAGGTGCAATAACTGCTCGCACCTTTAGCCTCACAAGGGCGGTTCGCGGTCACTTGTATTGTTCGGACATACGCCACCCCATCCCCAATGTTTGCACAGAGGAAAAGTAATCCTCCTTCATTTATCAGAGCTGGAATTAAGACACAAGAATTCGAATGGGACGAAATGAAAACACACAATGAATAACTCACAAAGCCCCCCCCCCCCCCCACACACACACACACACTTCTAAACCAAAGTATATACAGTAGCAGTGCACCGAAACCTCGCGAGGCGTTGAAAGGGGGATAGTACTCTCCTTGGAGATGAACATATAAACAAGCCGAAATGCCAGAAAGAAGCGAGAAAGAGTGACAATGGAGAGACGGTGAGTGGGAGAGAGAGAGAGGGAAAGGGATGAAACAAAGAGGGATGGGAGGTCAGGGTCTGCATGATTAAAAAGGCATAAAATAGAAAGAGAGAGAGAGACACCGCGCTGGATGAGCGAACCGAAACCAAGATAAGAGTTCACCGCTTGCCAGAGCATGGGACGGCCCGCCGGAGCCGAACTCGCTCAATATTTATGAAGGCATCACGAGACGTAACGCGGAATTAAAACAAATTGTAAAGCTCCCGAATTAATTAGGTTCCTACGGTTGTTCGAACGAGAGAGAACTAGCGCTTTTCTTTCTAAGGAATTAATTACTTAAATACGAATAAAGGATAAAGGGCCGGGCCCACGCGCTCCCAAAACTGATTAAGGTATTCCTTCGGTCCTTCCGTTAGTCCCATTATGGGGCATCGTGAGTTAGGTTCAGGGCGAAATCTCATTATGCAAACCTTCAAGTTCCCGCGAGATTTTCAGAGAGTGTGCGCGTGTGTGTGTGTACATATGCTCACGCATGCATTACCATTTCGGGTGCAGTGTTTGCGAGTGTGTTACTCCAACTGACTCCTTAGTGCGTACAAAGCTCGCGCTAATGCGAGCGCAGAGTAAGGTACAGGGAAGTGACGTGACGGGGGAAACACTAGAGGCCTGTTCACAAATACATCGCAGCGCAATTTGTGACGTGCGCGAACAAAAGCGTCGCTGTGATCGGCCATCCACGATTTGGCCACTCCGACGTCTTGAGTGGGATCACTTCTACTCTCATCGGCGTCAATAAGAGCAATACCAGATTGTGAACCCTGATGGTGTTGATTGAGGAGCGTGATTGCTAGACTTCCACCGCGCTTTTTACGCACCATCGAACTTGCATGTCGTTCGCTAGTAATAATTTCGGTCGTGACGCAAGGGCACCGTGCGCAAGGGATAGAGGGCACAATCGAAAACAACTCGTCGCCAATAAACACAGTGCTGACTGTGCTTATTGGCGACGTGCCGAGTGAGCTAGTGCACACTGTGCCGAGTGAGCTATACTTCGTTTCACCTTACGTTGTATCGCAGCGAAAACTAGAAGCGCGAGCTCATAGTGTTGGCAGCCGCTCTTAAGTCACGAGAGCTTGTGCCGCCGAGATGCGCGCCAGAGCAAGGAGCTCGCGCTTGTAGCCTTTCCTGCGGTACATCATAAGGTGAAATAGAGTATAGTGCACACTAGAGTCACTCTATATGGCAGCGTAGCTGCCAGAGTAGCGCCACGCTTTTCCCTGTGCCGCCTCTCACCGTGATTGGTCACACGCGGTACCATAGCAACGAGCTGAGCTGGCTCGGTTTCCTTAGCAACCGAGTGACTACTCGTCACGTGACCTCGCAAGAGCCGTGATGTCACCGGTAAGATGGCAGCGCACAGAGCTGATGGATGCGAGTTTGTTCGGTGCGCGGTAGTCGTAATGTGCCGCTGCTTGCCGACAATTTCGGACTTCTTCGTGCTTTCTGACACAGGTATAACGTGAAGATCTGAAAGAATGACACTTCATACCTTTTCTGTGCAAGATCGCTCTGGATATTAGCACCTGTGCGACAGCATCAGTCATATCGCCGTAGCGGTGCTCGGATTCCCGGATGTGTTCAAGGATCGATAAGACTTCTTGCATGCAATTTTCGCATACTCCTAGCGTTGTTTGAACGTTGGAATGTCTGAGAATCGATGCGAATTGTATGCGTCGCATGTTGGACCTTGGGGAAGTTGTTTCTGCCCCAGGTAACCGCGCAATCACAGAAACTTTTAGCGAGGAAGCTCCTGCGATCTTTACGTTTTGTACTAATCAACGATTTTATCATATAGCTTTTAGGATAACATTTTCGCATTTTCTAGCTTCCTTTGAATGTTGGAATTTTTGAGAATCGAAACGAAAGGTATAAGTCGTGTGTAGGGCCCTGGGGAAGTTGTTTCTGCCCTGGGTCACCGAATAATCACAGCAACTTTAAGCGAGGAAGCGCCTGCGATCTTTAACCTTTTGTACTAATCGACGATTTTACGAATTGACAGTTCTGTAACTTTGATAAACGTGCTTTCGTTGCAATAGCTTGCACTTGATCGCAGTGTTTTTTGTTTTGTTTTTTTCAACTGACAAGCTGGCGTTTGCTCAAATGACGTATATGAAATGACCTTGTCTATAACAATGCATCAACACATACTATTAAACTTATATGCTCAGAGGTGTGTTCGTCTTTGTAATTAACAAGTTACAGACAATTATTTTTTAAGAGTGTAATATTTATTTTCTGTAGCTGGGCCCGTTTTGTGCTCGTTAATGTCCGTGTGCTATGATGTTATCATCATGTGTGCATGGTTCTAAATATCCTCTTTGCAATGCCTACAAAAGCCAAAATGGCGTCAGCCAACCCCAGCTCACGCATTTGACACGAAAACTGCGTCACTCGGACGTATGCGCTCGTCAACAATCAATTCGTCGACGAATATTTAAGTTCGCGTTCGTGGCCAATGAGTGCACATGAGTGCACTTGCGAATGCCAAGTTCTATGGTGTGCCTAAAAAGCACGGTGGAAGATTGGGGTCATCGTACCGGTGCCCTAGCATGTCACGACCGCGTGATTCCACTGTTCTCTTTTGAGTTGAGGATTAAAGCTAAGGAAGAAGAAGTTAAAAAATCATTTCATGGCCTCTTTAACGCGGGTATGCGTGCTACACCAGATTAAAATATTGACTTTTTGCATGCCGGTAAACCTCCAAACGACCACTTGGCCTGTCGGCAAGAACACCTCATCTCCGGCGTCCGTTTCTTTTGATGGCGTTAACGATCCTCTGTAGACCCCCGTGCTGTCCTTCTTGGTTGAACCCCGTCGGCTGTTGATCGCCCAAACGAGGGTGAGGCCGTCGTCGACGTCGCTCCTCGCATGTCGGTGAGATAATCTCATCTTGAATGAATGATTGGGTCTTGAAGTATGGTGCTAAGCATACATTCTCTTACTATGGGACCGTCGAGCAGCAGTCATGTCCCGAGGCAATCGTCCTGTCGTGGCCGGCGTAGTCGGATTTTTTTCCATAGGAGCGATGTCCGAAAGAGCAAGGATGGTACGTTCGTCCCACGAAGCGGCCGCCATCCCGGCGGCGCGGGAAACCACTCGCCTTGTCCGCGCACCTACAATGCTTAGCAGCTCTCGTCGCGCGACACTCCCCGGGCTGAAAATCGTCTCACTTCACGAAAGAAACAGGCACCGCTCCTCCAGAGGCCCGTGCCGTACCGCCATGCAGAGCGTCTTTTAGGTCTTTTACCACCTTTCAATGAACGAATGGAGATATCAGCTAGATAAAGGTTGCCGCCCGGCGTCGCTAGCAGTACGGTTGTTATGGCAACCTCCCAGGCCCAAAATGGAGATCACTATAGGCGCTTCTGACGTCGTGCATCTAGATAATTTTGCGTCGTGTCGCTACTCTGGCAGCTTCGCTGCCATATAGAGTGGCTCTAGTCCGAACCTACCACTTTTATTCTTTTACGTAATTTATCGGTTTATATCGGAGTGAGAATTTTAGTTCTATTAATATTTCCCCACTCCGTGACATTCCAGAGGTGATTCACACATTGCCTTGAGTCTGACCGAGTGCAGGGTTTGCTATGGCAACAGCTGCTTCGGCTCCAGCAAAACGGGGTAAAAACTGGCTTCGTCGGAGCCAACGCGATGGTTGCCATAGCAACCCTCGCAGTCGGTCGGACTCAACGCAAGCGTGTCAATCGCCCTTTAGCCGAACGCTGTGGCAGCGCTTAGATGCACGTGCATGTTATGAATGTCCCGCTACTCCCCCCCCCCCCCCCCCTCTCTCCCAAGTGTGACCACCCCCTGCCACCGGTGGTCATTGCTTGCTCTTGCCGAGAAGGACAATTTTGGTGGCGCTATATCTGTGCTAAGGAAGATCACGCTCAGCTAACACCGCCGAGAACATTTGAAAGCCGGTGAACAGCCTCCTCTCGTAACGTCATCGCACTCGGATGACACCAACCCACGTCATCAACGCACTGACGTGCGCAACCCGGTCAGGCGCAGACTCCCGGCACTCGTGTTCAATCTGGGTCTGCTCCCGATCTCACTGTGATGATGTCGAAATGCAAGTGCACGTCGTGTGTTGCCGTTTGACAGAAGAGGACGAAGCCGCGGCCATGGCCACCCTGGACGTGACCATCATCCAGGAGTTGGGCCTGGAAAAAGGGCTTCCGCGCCGTGGCACCCAACGACAAAACGACCAGCTACCTGTCCGGTTTCAAGAACGCCTCTCACTGCATCGTGTGGGCGGCAAGCGACGCCAAGGTGGCCGGAGACAACCGCGCCAGGGCACTGATCCTGATGCAGTTCCGCGTTGACGGCAGCCTGGGGTTTCCAGGAGGCGTATTAAACCTGGGAGAGTGTCCCGCCGCAGCCGCCAACCGCGAGATGAAGGAAGAGATTAACCTGGACACGAGCAAGCTGTTCGTGACGCCCAACAACACCTCATCACGTTCGTCAACGACCATAGCAAGTGTGGCGCTGCATTTCTATTCCTTGCAGATCGGGGAGGAGACTTCATCAAGCTCGAGAAGAGGATCGTGGACGCCCCCGACTATGGACAGGAGACCCTGGGCTTCTTCAGGGTGCCGCTCTTCAACATGGCCACCGGTGGGTTCGAGACCCTCCAGCAATACGC
>JAZHYW010068459.1:0-11443 GCA_037355805.1 Ixodes ricinus
CTTAAAACCGCGCCTTGTTGGGCTCGGTCGTAGTTGGTCGCTGAAGTGTGAACCAGGCTTTATTCGTTTGCATGCCGAAAAAATGAGCCTGATGGAAATACCCCGGGCCTGACAATCAAAGTTGTAGCCCTGATGCGTGATTTCCTGGGACCACAAATCTGCTAAAATAGTGAAGCAACCGATTTACTTTACCGTTTACACAACGCTCAACAGTTTGAAAAACAAAACAAAAAACATGAAATTGATTGTGTTTGTTCGTCGACAGTGGCATTGCATCTTTACCTTCTCTGGCTTTCGCAGTAAAGAAGTCGGTTTTGATGATTTCTAATGCGGGCAGAAACTGAAAGAGAGGAGGAAACGAAAGTACACCGTGACGCCAAAACGACGAGCTCTGACTGGAAGGATTACTGGGAAAGGCAAAACTAGCTGCCTTTGTCTCCACTTCCATAGCCTCTTCTATACTCGCAAAGCCTGGCAGTTCGACGACGGAGCCACAGAGTGCCCGTTCGCAGATTTGGAGCACGAGGATCTGGTAGCATCAGAGCATCAAAGAGCCATTTCTCGGGGAACCTGGACGTCAGCGCACTGCTTTTGCAGCGGCAAGGACCCGAAACACACTTGTTCGCTCGGAATAAGTTTGTTTCGGCGTCTCGCCGCAGCAGGGCGCCAGTCACGGGGCTCTCCTCTCATCCGTTGTCTGCCGCTCCACCTTTTCCATTTCGGCGGCCGCTTCTCGTGGCGATCTGCCAGGCTTTGTCAGTATATAGGAAGCTATGCGACTATGCCCTCGTCAAAACTCTTTCGAACGCGAACCCCAAACACCGGACGCCGACGTTCCGCGTCTTAGGCGCCTCCTTGAAACAATTGCATAAAATAAAGTAAAACAACTAAAACACACACACAGCAGGGAAAGGACACTGTTGAAAAGAGAAAGCATTTATTACGTTATTTGTCGAATTAACGAGTTATTATAATGTCTATGTATGTTTTCATATCTTTATTAGGCACCTTCCTATAATCGTTTTTACTGAGGTGATGAGTATTGGGGCCGTCAAATGGCTATTGATCATCGACAACTATAAGAAACGCAGTGCGTGTGGCTTATGATGTTCACGCATCTTGTCTCCGTGATTGGTCAGTTCGGCGTCAAAGTCTCTAACCTTTGTTTCCAGGTGTCGGCTTCAAGGTGGGCGGCAACAGTGGCATAAGGTTCCTGGTGCTTCAGGTTCATTACGCTGACGCTACCGCCTTCATTGGTATGCTTTCCGTGCGCTCTCTTGTGAATCAATAATGTTTTTGTTTTTTAGAGCGCAGCTCTTGGGCGTCCCTTTCCGGCTTGAGCGGCATCGGCGTCGGCGTTGGCATAACCGTGAGGTCACGTGACCCCCCCCCAGGTCACGTGACTCCCGAGGTCACGGACCCCCTCCCCCCTTTGAGGAGGAGGGGGAGGAGGGAGGACGAGGGGAGGAGGTTGAAGGATGACGAGAGGAGGAGGAGGTGAAGGAGAAGGACGGGGAGGTAGTAGTAGCAGGCAGGAAGGATCACGAGGTGAAGAGGAGGGAAGAGGGGTATACCCTCCCCTCAGTACCCTTCCTCCTCCTCCTCCTCAAGAGCTGCGCTCGAGTTCGGTGTTAAAGGGAGTTGTAAACGGCTTTCTTTTTTTTTTTTTTAGCGGCGAGCTTGGAAGTGAACGGTTAACATTTCAAATTGATATAGCTGTGTGAAAAACCTGTTCACGGACCTTACTTTGCTCGTGTTGATGTTTGTCACGCCGCATGACGGCCACAATGTCGCGTGACGCCGCGGTGTCGCCCGACGTCACAGTGTAGTGGTGTCGTGGCCTTGCGTGACGTCACTGTGTCACGTGACGTCACGGTGCTCAACGCAACAATCCGCCCCCCTCCCTGCTAAATTTAGGGGTGTAGATATATTCTCTAAATTCCGGTAAAGAAAACAATAAATGCTATCTCGTATATATAAAATAAATATATATATATATCGTCGAGTGCAATCGCACTTTCGTTGAATTTAACGAAATATCTAAGTCATGCGAATTTTATTTATTTTTCTTGCTTTTTCTCAAGGTGGAAAGAAGGACAATTCTGGGATACTACTCTCCGTGGTTCCTGGCAGCTCCAAAACGTAAGCAGTTGTTTTAATTTCCCGGAAATATACTCCAAAACTAATAAATTAGTCGTTAGTTGTTTATACTGCAGGAGTTTCGTCTGCTAGAACATGGCGACATCGTTAGCCATGGTAGATGAGCAATTTAGCCAGTGCAGTACAACCGCTAGCCTGGAGTCTTTAACGTGCACCACGCAGTAGTGATACACAACCGCACGCCGGTACGATGCTCATCCAGATCGAAACGGGCAGGGGTAGGAATTGAACCCAGGATCCCTGGGCCGGTTTGCTCATCTTGCGGCCGCGGCTGCGGCTGCGGCCAAGAGGGATTTTTATGTCACGTGACCAGCTTCATGGGGACAAGGAAGTACCTAGCGTCCCTGCCTAATGGCGGAAAAATCCGTATCGCTTCAAGCACAAAAGCCTAATTTCGCTCACAGAAACTGACTGCAGGGACTTTCAACTGGAGTCCAATTGACCGCCCCTTTATACTGGAGGAGCGGCCGGTAAAGTTACGGCCAGGAAGGGTAAATATGAGCCAAAATAAACAAAAAACCACGCGAGATAAAAGCGGTGGCAGTATATTTATATACCTCCACCAGCGACGGCGGCTCGCGCCTCCTGTTGTGGTCGAGAGGTTAAAGCGCCAGCACTTGACGTCGCGGCGTGAAAGTCCCAGGTTCAAATCGCGCTAGGAACTTCTTTTTTTTTTTTGTATTTTGCGCGTGTCTTGCTTTGTTACTGTGATCCTTTTTACGAATCATCCACTTGCACTACTGCACCTTACACGGTTTTTACTGTTAGTCGCACCTGTTCAATCGAAACACCGGGAAGAAAAAAAAGATGAAGGCAAGTTAACGCGCTAATACAATCGTTTCATAATGTTCCTTAAAAGGAAACCAAGATAACAGCATCGGTATGACTTTCACACAAACAGAGCCGAAACAAGCATCCTTTCCCCAGCAACTACAATTTTGTGTTTTTAAATATACAACGCTCTTGCTGCGACTCTTTTCAATAGCAGGAGGCGCCCATTTACTACTAATAAAAACTGCAGTTCTGACAATTAAAAAAAACTTCCACAAAGTAAGCAAAAATAAAAAAAGACTAGCAGTTGTGGATGCATTGATTGAGCGAAATCCTACAGGCAAGGCAGCAAGTCAAACGTCTGAGAAAGTCGTAAAATCGAAATAAAAGAGATCATACTTTTACGTGCATATGGAATGTGATAAAAGATATATTTTTACTCTTTACATTTTGCTGTAGAAATCGTTTTGTAATATTAACACATTACTTGTTGAATTTTAGTTAGAATAGCAGACGATCACAACCGAATGCAAAAATGAATCAGGCGTCGACATCACAAACTACCTCTCTAACGCAAACACCTAAAATGACTTTGGATCAACAAATGGAATTAATTAGAGCAGTTGGAAAACGGAAACAAGAAATTCTAGAGAAATTCAGCAGCACAGTTACCTGGCGAACGAAGAGAAGGCCATGGGAAGATATTGTCAACTTTCCGCGGAGTGCACGGCAGATGCAGGAGGCGTGGCGGAAGTTGGTAAAGAAAGCCAGAGACCTGTATGTGCTCTTCCGAGGTCATGAACAACGAACTGGTGAGTCAGAACTACCCGCCCAATAATTTTATAAAGCTCATACGGCCTTGTCTACATTCTTAGTGAGAATGCAGTCAAATACAAGCAGAAAAAAAAAAGAGAGTTTCTGGCGCGATTTGAACCCGGGACTTTCACGCCGCGACGTCAAGTGCCGGCACTCTAACCTCTCGACCACAACAGAAGGCGCGAGCCGCCGGCGCTGGCGAAGGTATATAAATATACTGCCACCGCTTTTATCTCGCGTGTGTTTTTTCTTTATTTTGCCTCATATTTACCCTCCCTGGCCGTAACTTTACCTGCCGCTCCTCCAGTATAAAGGGGCGGTCAATTGGACTCCAGTTGAAAGTCCCCGCAGTCCATTTCTGAGAGCGAAATTAGGCTTTTGTGCTTGAAGCGATACGGATTTCTCCGCCATTAGGCCGGGACGCTAGGTACTTCCTTGTCCCCATGAAGCTGGTCACGTGACATTAAAATCCCTCTTGGCCGCAGCCGCAGCCGCGGCCGCAAGGTGAGCAAATCGGCCCTGGGCTCTGCAGTGCGAGCTTTCGCTTTACCTGCTTCGAGCTGGTGTGCGCTAGTGCCACTAAGGAAGATACGCTTCAGAGTAACGGCACTTGTTCATATTGTGGCTTAAAATCATGATTGCCAGTTATCTGAAATCACAAGAAACGCTTTTCCGTACTCACAAATAATTACACAGTTCGCAACAAAGCAAAGCGATATTACATGAGCTTCCTATCAACGAATCTAAGGCTGAGGAAGTCCCACTTTTGAATCATGACGATCGGCAGTTGCGTCTGCTCTGCACAAGACCCAAAATGGTGGCGCCTACAACAATGTCGGGGAGCAGAGTGCCGATACTCTAAGCGCGGCTCATTTAGTGGCTCCAGTGTGAGCTAACCCACTCGGCCACCGATCCCCAGGAAGATGCCAGTTGGAAAAGAGAAGCGAGTAAAACCATGCTACTCAAAGAAGATGAAGAAGGATATCTGCTCGGCGCTTAGTTCATAACTATTTTGGGGATTTTGTAAAATATCAACCTAGAAAACATTTCTCGGCAGTGCCGTAACATAACGCAAACATCGCGCCGAACTGAAGCGTCCTTCGAATTTTGTTTTCCGCGTGAGCGCTACGACGTGGTTCACCCTCGTTGCTGCGCTAGGAAAGTTTGCGTGAACGAAAGGGAAATTTCGTTGTGCGGTTGTCACGCTCCACACTTCTCCGCGAGATTTACAGTGCCGAGTAAAATGGATCTTTGCGGTGCGGAGGGAGCACTCTGTTCCCATGGAGGAATGAGGTATACGATCTCACAATTACAAGCCTGGTGTGACGTCACATAAGGCATGGTACCGGAGCCATTCATACTTACGAAATTTGGCATATAGTTTCGTATAATTATCCGTCATTGATCACACTAAATTGGTGTGTCGTTTAATATAATAAAAATGGCCTATGTTAATAATTAGGCCCCCGCCAGGTAACCATCGCAGCAGTTTAAGAGCTTCCGGCTTTCACCAAACAATCTCTTTAAAAGGCCACTGAAAAAAAAAAAGAAATTGTAAACAGTCTGGATGGGACACGTGAGACGTGATTTAGTCGGTAGTCACTTCCTTTCCACTTGTTTTTTCTCTCGGCATTTTGGACGCGTGGAGGGAAGGTGGATCCATGGCGTACCAACCAGGGGGGGGGGGGGGGCGGGAGGCAAGTGTGCCCCCCCCCCTGAAAACAGCCGCCACTGGGCAGGGCAGACATAGCCGGCGGCGCCACAGGGATACCTAGGGCACCGCCTCCGGCCCTGGAGCGGCGGGGGGGGGGGGGGTGTTTGTCCCTTCCCCCCAATCAAAAACAAGTTGGTTCACCACTGGGCGGATCGGTTTGGCCATCACGTTGAAGTGGAGATAGTGTATGACCAATTGACCATCTCGTTGAGGTGGAAATAGTGTATGGCCATTCTGTGACGTCATGGTCTTTGCGCGCAGAATTGAAAATAAATCTCGTGCCGTCAATGTTATTCTAAAACATTTTTCGCGTAGAAGACATTTTTTGACACGCGCTTTCCAACCAGACTGTTAAAAAAAAAAAAAACTTTTTTTTTCTTCTTTTGAATGGCCTTTTTAAGAAAATTTATGTAGAGTTTTCGGATTTGCCAGCGGCTGTCTCTGAAACAGAAAGCTTAAAAACTGCAGGTAGAGTTTTAATAGATGTACTACTGTTCAGGTGAACCGTGGAGAGCGCAAGAGTGTCATATTTTTGTTCTCTAGCGCTCATTGAAATAAGGCATTCTATCAATTTCAGTTTCCTCAAATGTCGGTTTCTATAGGGAAAAAAAAAGTTCAGTTAGAGCGAATAACGACTTTCTGCTGATAAACTAACCCAATTAATTTTCTTTTATTTTTGAGCAGTTTAAGAGTTGGAGGTTTATCACATCGTTAAGACTGTAGATGACGGAAAGAACGGGAGAGTACACAGGTCTCCATTCTTTCCGTCGTCCACGGTCCCAACGATATGCAACCTAAACCAGCTCGCCTGTTTACTAGCTTTATAATCAATATGAGGGTTTATATCTACCTTATTGCTGTATTTAGAAAAAGAAGAACCCATTTTAATTGGTTCCTACTTTTCCGACGAATTTCCACAAAACACGGTGTCTCCTTTTCATTTATTTTCTTAGCTATTAAAAAAAAAATCCAGTCCTACTTTATACATGACACGTGCCTTTTCAATATTCATCTACAGGAGAATCAAAGCTGTTTCTAATAATTTTTTGTAAATACAATAAACTGTGCAGAAAATACTTGAAATGTTTGAATATTATCATCCAGCTTCGAATGAAGTCCGAAAAAATTATTTTCCGGCTCCAATTGAATTTATAATATACTCAACTGTAATCTATATCAATTTGTGTGCTAATTCAGTTCGAGAGTGTCAAAAAGATAAATGGACATTAAGCTGTCACAGTTGCCATAAAACCATCATTTGGTGTTGCCGACTTTCTTGTTCAGAGACGCTTTTTGCTACCCTTCTTTAACCTAGTAACAGTGAGTAAGTAATTTTCGCTTTCCCTCAATATGGGCAATCTTCGGAAATTGCCGTTCCCCGTCTCTATGCACAGACGAATTTTGCATTCAAGCATAAGGTTGCAATTAGATTGATACGAACGATTTGGGCACTATACGTTACCTTACATTATGATTAGGGTTTCGTGATTTCGGGAATTGTTTTTCTTAAAATTTGTGCTGTGTCTGTGTGTGTGCGTGTTTTGATGTCGTAGACAGTTTGTTTGCGTGCGCTCGTAGTGCCGGTGTTTGGTTGACGGTCGCCGTCACCGTCGCGTAACCGCGTGTTCAGTTGAGAAAAAAACTGGTTTGTTTGAGAGCTTGCAGCTGCTAGGCGCCACGTTTCCGGGTTGAGCGTCGTCGCCGCCAGTCGCCGTAACCGCGCTGAATTTAGCGATACAATTGATGTCACGTAACCTCGAAATCATTCCAATTTAGCGGAATTCAGTTTCCCGCAATTTAGCGGACAAATTTAGTTTCCGCTAGATTTGCGGACAAATTCAGTTTCTCCGCTAGATTTAGCGGGCAATTTCAGTTTGTCCGCTAGATTTAGCGGGAAAGTTGACGTCACGTGACCTCAACACCAACTAAATTCCCCGCTATATTTAGCGGGGAATTGAATTGGTGTTGAGGTCACGTGACGCCAATTTTCCCGCTGCATCTAGCGGAGAAACTGAATTTGTTTATAAATGATGTGACACCAAGTCATGTGACGTCATTTTCCCCGCTAAATTTAAAGGGGAAACTGAATTAGAGGAGAAGGGGAAAGGAGGGGATGGGGAAGGGGCATACCCTCCCCTCTGTACCCACCCCTCCTCCTCCTCAAAGGCTGAGCTCTAAATTTGTGTTACAGAGATTTGTAAACGCCTTTCATTTTTTTTTTCTCTCTCATATTCACGCTGAATATAAAGCTTTCTCCCCAGAAAATACAACTTTTTTTTTGCGAGGACAGTTTTAAGTGAGAATTTTACCCGATTTGGGTAAAAAAAAACTTTTCTAAAAATATTTTTTCATAGTTTTTTTTTTCTTTTATTGCAGACACGGAAACCTGGTTATGATCGACTCTTGAAACAGTAAGGGAAATAGTGGGTCTTGCAGCGCATGCAGAAAACTGGATTCAGAGGCGTCGGAAGCGGTTGGAAAATAAGGGGGAGGGGGGGGTTGCTAACTCTGCGCCCCTCCCCCTTTCCCTGTTCCATCGCTACCGGCTGCATTGCAATGAGCCTTTTTCCAGTCAACCCCTGCGCATGCGTACAACCTCTCCCCGACCCTTTCTTCCCGCTCTCGCCATTTTTGGAGTGCGGAATCCCACACGAGCAATATTGTCAGCAAATGTCTGCGCGCGTATTTTGTCTATTTTTGACGAATTATTTTTGAGCATCGGTATAGTATGGGCAATTAAAAGCAATTAAAACCAATACAGCGGCACGTTGCCAATGTGTTCCGACGAGCGGAGGTAGGTCGGGCTGCCTTCCATCTGTAGTTCGCAGACATCTTCCCAGACGGCGCTCATTATTTCGAAAAAGGTCCGTTTAAGCCCCCAACGCGCTGTACTAGGTCTATTTTGGCCCTATGATAAAAAGCATAATGAACCAAATTAGAAATGTCACAAAAAATGGGGAGAAAAAAATATTGCTCGTTCACTTATTTTGTAGAGTGAAGAGGCGGGCGGGGGTCTTTCTGCTTGGCACAGGAGGGATGATTCCTGCAAGGCAAAAAGGTGAGTTGGAGTCAGAGGTTTATTGCTTTTGTTTGTCGTATACTTCCGCTTTCTGTGGTCAGTTGAGTCGTTTTTTGTATAGGCACTCAACAGGGACCTGACGATTTTTGCTCGCAGTGAACATGGAAGTTGCCTGCCGGATGGAGGAGAAGTTAACCCTGTACCCGTTTGCGTTCCGCACACACACGCACATGCTCGGTAAGTTCAGGAGCAATTAAAAGTATAACCTTTTTATATTTGTAAGGAGTCCGGCTCTGTGCGCATGTTTCCCTCAATATGAAGTGGCCATATGCTCGCCCTTCGCATTTAGTTTGTATTTACAACTTTTCAACAACGTGCATGTAATTCCCTTTCCTCTGTTTTAAATTTCGACCGTTAGGTCGCGCAGGTTTCCTCTGCAATCTCGACCAGACGATATATCTCCCTGCTTCTTTGCTTCGCATCTTTTCCGCTGGGTGGTGTTGCCTCCTATGAAGTTGGCTAGGTGGCGCAAGCCGCCACCCAAATAAATGGGTACAGCCGTATTACTCCGTATTCATCCATGAAAACAGGACGGAGCAAGTTTGTTTCCCAACTAACTAAAATGTTTTTTTTTTTAACGCTGTGATTGACTGCGTGAGTTAGAGTAGTTGGTGGCATAAAAGAACTTGACTAGTGCTCGGTTTAATCGCGACTCCCTATAGACGTTTTCTGTTTCCTGTCGTTCTCAGTCACGTGGGTTTCGTAACTGGTATGCGGGACGAAAAATAACAAAACATTTCGACCTGGAACATACGAGAACATATAGGTGAGACAAAACAAGAATGTGCGACAATCATGCATTTTGTGTAAACACCTTCCAGCGGCTTGGAGAGATCAAAACGATGGTTTACCGCATACCAGAAGTCACGAATTTTCAAGATGGCTGCGCCCTTGTGAAAAAGGTGTATAAAAAAGTCGGAGTAAACGTGTGTTTATCCGGACGAACCACAACTCTTTTTAGCGTATGCGTGATTAAATCAAACTTGTTCGTGCATATTGGTGACTCCAGCGAAATAGATGCCGCGTAGCGGCAACGCCGAGAAGCTCAGGAGAGGAGGTCGACGTTTCGACTCTGTCGTTCGCTATCGCTGCTTGGTTCTCGTAGGCAGCGTAGAAACAAACATCGTTTCCAGCAATCATTTTTATGCATCCGCTGTGTCATTTCTACGCTCTGACTAGAAGAAAGTTTCTACCGTAGAAAAATCGCTTTGCTTTCATATGTAACACCGATTTTACGCTGCAGTGCAAGACATTTATGGTGGTCCGCGTGCTGAACGACGAAAACGACCTCCTTTAGTCCTCCATTTTGCCTGACCAGCGCGCCCCTATAGTTCGCTGGAATCGCAAATAGTCGGTGTCAGGATGATACCGTTTTGGCGCCTTGTTAACCTCAAGCGTGCACGCGCGAAGCCAAGCACGACGGAAGGCAACGCGCGCGCACTCAAGGTCGGGCGTTTAAAAGAGACGACACAAACTAGCGGAGGATACAAGCCCGCGGGGACGCCAGAGCGCCCAGCTCTGATTGGAAGGATTAGCAGCTTGACGCCAAGGCTGTAGCTGCCTCCGTCTTTTTTACCCACTGTCTGATTCCAGACAGAGCTACCCAAAGCGTCGGCTGCTCCTCACGCACTATCTCGAGTTCGAACGCCGGACGCCGAAGTTCGGCGTTCGAACGCGTTCGAACACCGAGTAGAGATAGTCGGATAGCCTTTGCATCTATCCTTCTAATCAAAGCTCGGCGATGTGACGTCCTCGGGCACTTTCATTTCCTCCTCTCCCCCAGTTTCTCAACGTACATTATTATAGCCTACTCTATAGTCACAAAGCCTGGCAGTTCGACGGCGGAGCCATAGAGTGCCCGGTCGCAGATTTGGAGATCGAGGATCTGGTAGCACAGAGCATCAAAGAGCCATTTCTCGGGGAATCTGGACGTCAGCGCGCAGCTTTTGCAGCGGCGAGGGCCTGAAACACACTTGTTGGCTCGGGAGAAGTCTATTTCGGCGTCTGGCCGCAGCGGGACGCCAGCCACGTGGCTCTCCTCTCATCCGTTGTCTGCCGCTCCACCTTTGCTATTTCGGCGGCCGTTTCTCGTGGCGATCTGCCAGGCTTTGTCAGTATATAGGAGGCTATGACAGAATACGCTCGCTTCTTCAGTTACACGAGGGGCGTTCATAAAGTTTGTATTATTTTCATAAAAAAACAAAGCTGCGATCATGGGCGTCGATGGGACTGGGGGGGGGGGGGGGGCTCGTCATCCTGTACATACGCACCACTCAAAGTGTCACACTCCTTTCACCGATGGATTAGGCGGAGGATACCCTGGTTGCAGAAATTCGCATTTCGGGTTATTGAGGATGCGTCCCCCTCCCTCGAGCCTCACCTCGTCATTGTCCTAGAAGCTCCTATCACGAAGTGAGGTGTTCGTGTGAGGCAAGGAGACGTCACTGGGGGCCAGGTCGGGCAAAATGAAAGGTTGACGCAAATTTCCGTAGCCTAAAGCAGCCGCATGTGTCACCATCTTCTGTGAAATAGGAGTCAGTGACTTCTGGTGGAGCAAACGCAATTTATTGGTAAGTTTTTTTGAGGCGCTTGGTGGTCTCCCGTGACCTCGTCAGGGAGTCCCGGTAAAATATTCCTGCGACGTTTTTGCCTTTACGTGCGTAATCTGCGTAATCAGTCCGAAAAACGTTCATTATAAATTCTATTATGGCGGCTGTGTTTTCGCCTTATTGGGGCGGTAGAGAATCTGCAGGTTATACTCTTCGCATTATCCCTGCCTCTTGGGGACTTAATATGGCACACCCAGAACTCGTTCATCGTGACCAGGCGATCAAAGAAATTGTCCGGGTCAGCATGGAAGAGCTCCAACGCTTCCGTTGCAGATTCCTTTCGGCTCTCGTCAC